>PVLD010005869.1:0-106835 GCA_004027595.1 Dinomys branickii | reverse complement strand
GGTCACAGCTGGGATCTGGATGATGCGATGACGTCTACAGCCACCCTCATCTCCCACAAACGCCTTTTCTGCAGTTGTTGGGGGTGGAGGCACTCCTAGGAGACTGCACTCAGAAGAATTTTTGCTTTGCGTCATGAAGTTAAAACCCATCCCCTGACTTTGCTGACAGGTGTCCTGAAGCTATGCATACCCAGAACAAGGCAGAGAATTTTGTTAGAAAAGAAAGCCAGGAGAGGTTGACATCACTAGTAACGGTCTCTGGCTGGAGCGTACATGAGGGTTCTACCCCACTCCCATGATTTTATCTGCTGCAGCTTGTCGCGGTTATAAAGCGGACCTTGGATCCCAGTCAGGCAGGAGGTTAAGGCAAGAGGATTGGAAGTTTGTAGACTGGGCAGTAGGATAAAGTCTCTAATAAAATAATGAATGAATGAATGAACGAGCAAATGAATGGGCTAGGGATATAGTGCAGTAGAAGTTTGATCTCCAGTACCCCAAAAAGCAGGGGATGGGGTGCACAGTGGATGGGGGCAGTCCTAAAGGTAGAAACAGGTGGAAAAGCTGTTTCTCATCTGTCCAACACAAACAGCAGACTCCCGGGATGTCAGCATTCCATGCAGCTGGTCCCCTCTGCTGTTGGAAGTTCACAGCAGTCCACCTATCCAATGCCCTTGGTACTTGGCAGCCAGTGTCTTCAAGGCATTTCTGAACTTTTTAAAAATTGGAATCAGTCTGGTTATGTAGTGCAGGCTGGACTTGAACTGTGTTTCCCAGGCTGACCTTAAACTCTCAGTGGTCCTCCTGCCTCAGCCTCTTGAGTGCTAGGATTACAAGCAGGCTCACTGTACCCACATCACTCCTTTCCAATGTTTTTTAAGGGAAAAATTATTAAATTACCTGGAGATTAACTATTTCACCCTGGACAACTTCCTAAGATTAGGAACTGAAGGAATAAATCAGACTTCTTACCCCAACTGAAACTCATTTTTTTTTTTTTTTTTTTTACCTTTTTGAGACAGGATCTCTCCATGTAGTTCAGGCTGGCCTTGAGCTCATTTTGTAGCCCAGGCTGGTCTCGACCTTGCAATGATCCTCCCACCTCAGCCTCCCGAGGGCTGGGATTATAGGCATGTGCCACCATGCCTGACTAAAATCAGTTTTCTCATAGCGGACACTGACTGTACACATTAGAAATGAAGTTCTACAGCCTAGGATCCATGACTTCTTTGTTAAAATATAGTCTCAGGTTTTAAAGGAATTCCTTAAATGAAAAGTGATCATGGGAGAGGGATCCCAAGTCAATAGTTTCTACTGTTTGATGAAGGAAAGGAGGGGCTAGAGTCACTGCAAACAGTTTTAAAAAATAGGAGTACATAATTTTTAAAATGGGAAAGAGATGCATTAAAAGTGTCATGAATTGGAATTTAGCGCAGTTACTGAATAAGATAAGACAGCATTGCAGAATTTTAAGAAAAGTACTGGTTTCTTAAAACAACTAGGAAGTCATCTTTCCACCTCTCCTTAGATGCTGATTTTCTGCTGAATATAACTGAAACGAGGCAGGAGTTTTGGCCATCTGGAAGCTTTTGTTTCTTTTAACCGTATTAAGACCACAGGGTAACCTGCACCAGATGAAAAAAGGGACTCTTGGTTAAGAATATCAGATTAATTCAATAATTAGTCTGGTGCCACAGAAATCCATCCCTCCTGCTCCAAAGTAGAACATTAAGTGCATCAGACTCAATTACCCAGCCCTGAAAGACAGAATGGGTCTGGGCTAGCGAGGTTTAACCACAGTGGTTTCAAAGACTAGGGCAAATACAGTGACTTCTGGAGGTCTACATGAAATTTTTTTTTTTTTTTGAGACAGGATCTCACTACATAGCCCAGGCTGACCTTGAACTCACAGCAATCTTCTTGCTTCAGCATCCTGAGTGCTGGGATTACAGACATTCGCAACCACGCTCAGCTAAAAGGAGTATTTGGGGTTTTTTTTTGAGACACAGTCTTGCTATGTAGTTCAGGGTCTCCTTGAAACCACTATGTAGGGCAGACTGGCCTCAATCTCACAGTGATCCTCCTGCCTCAGCTTCTCTTGTGCTGGGATCACAGGTGTGTACCACACCTGGATGTTTTGGGTTTTAAACCTTTTAGTAACTGTATTTTGGTTTTTGAGACAGGGTCTCACTACATATTCCAGGTTGGCCTTGAACTCAATCCTACTGCCTCAGCCTCCCAGAAAGCTGGGATTACAGGCATGTGCCACCATACTTGGCTCTACTCATTACATTCTTAATTTTTTTTTTTTTTTTTTTTTTAGGCAGGGTCCACTATGCAGTTCAGGCTGGCCTTGAGCTCACTTTGTAACTCAGGCTAGTCTTGAATTCGCGACAATCCTCCTGCCTCAGTCTCCCAGGTGCTAAGATTACAGGTGTGTGCCACCACGCCCAGCTTACTCATTAAATTCTTGTATCCAATTTATTGCTGGTCTTAACAGAGAAAGAAATCCAGTATATTAGGCATATCAAAGTAACTCACTGTGACACAGACTTTGTTTTTGTTTGCATTTTTTTGAGACAAGATCTCTATGCAAAATAAATTTAAAAAAAGATCTCTATGTAGTCCAAGCTAGCCTCAAACTGGCAGTGATCCTCCTGCCTCAACCTCCCATATGCTAGGATTACAGGAATGCACCACCATGCCAGATGACAAAGGAACTTTAAGTAGCAATAGCCAGGGATATAGCTTAACAGGGCAGCGTCTGCCTGGCAAGCACAAAAAAAGAACTTTAATATCACATGCAAAACATTCAGACTTTTTGCCTCAAATGTTTATGGCTCTGATTTGTAAGCTTGGTCAATCAACTCAAAGGGCAGCTGATAGCCTTTCACTGCAGTGGACCCCACGTGCTGGAAGTCAGGAGAGCAGGCAAGCAAGGAACAGGAAAAGAACTGTCACTAGAGATGGAAAGCTGGCTCCCAGCCTCTTACAAACTGTTCACTTGTGCCCTCCTCCGAGGCAGCACTCTATCACTTCAGTTCTGACACATATTTCTAGTAGTAAGTACTTACATACAAAATTTTTTAGCTGAATGGTCTTCACTATTGTTCTCTCTTAGGTCCTTTATCAGCCAGACTCTGTATGGGCTACTCTGACCCTGCTTGAGCTCTAACAGCCCGTTTAATTTCACAAGAAGGGCTAGTTATTGTGTCGTAGCTGGTTCCCCCTTTTTTTTTCTTTGTGAGACAGAGTCTCACTATGCAGTACAAGCTGGCCCTGAACACACTTCGTAGCCAGGCTGGCCTCCAAATTGCAGCAATCCTCCTGCCTCAGCCTCCCGAGTGCTGGGACTACAAGTGTGTGCCACCATGCCTGGCTTTGGTTCACCTCTTCGACACAAGGCTACAGACATGATTGTTTCCCACTGTATCAGGGATGGTCCTTTTTGACACATCTGGGAGCAAGTTAATAGTTAATACTGTTCAATGAGGGAAATGAGAGGCTAGGGTCATTTCCAGATCAGTAAAATTCAGACAAATAAAAAGCCAAGCACATACAGGTTGTAGTTCTTTTGTGTGTGCCACAGTAACGCAGCATCTGGAAAGCACTCACAAGACACACTTAAAAATGGATGGGTGAAGTTTCTGAATGCTGTTTAAAACACAGAACCACTCTCTTGCTTAGAGATAGGTGGAAAAGTTTTTTAAAGTAAATATGAGTGAGTTTTCCTAAGCTGCACTGTGTGGCTTGGGCCTGATGCTTCACAGTGGTGATTTTAATTCTCTTATTACCTATCTACACATTTCCTAGTTGGGATGACTTAGCAGCTGGGATTTTGTTGTTAATGATGAAAGCCATAGGTCTTCCCCCTTTTTCTGCTAACCCACCAACTATGGAAGATTTCAATGACTGGATCAGGTTGCTTAACTGAGCTCAGACTGTAAAAAAAGAGCGAATAAGAAAAGGATGGACACTGGAACCCAGGAAAAGGTAACCTGTAAATAGTTTCTATGTATTGGTCCCAAGAGGGACTTTTTCCTTTTAGTGTTGGGAATTGCACCCAGGCCCTTGCACATTAAGGCAAGAGCTCTACTGGCTACACCCTCGTCCTTTAGTCTTGGTTTTGGAGTAAAAAGTCATTACATAGCAAGGGATCTGTTTCTATTCCCCACCACTGGGAGAGAAGGGTATGTAAAAAACTCCACTGGGAACCTTTAGTGTTAAACTGCAATGTAAAAATTCCTAACACTAACTGTTCTTTTAGTACAGTACAAGAAATGGCCTTCCTGGGCACGGCGCCACATGCCTGTCATCCCAGCACTCAGGAGGCTGAGGATGAGGACTGTTATATGAGTTTGAGTCTGGCCTGCACTGCCCAGTGAGACCCTGTCTCAAACCACTGCCCGCCAAAGAAACTAGCCATATTTAGGTGATAAGAACATGAGAGAAAATAATGTATTAAAGACAGCCTCAACAGAAGTACCAGCAAGTGCTTTCTGTTGTTTTTTTGAGACAGGGTCTCACTATATAGTCCAGGCTGGCCTTGAACTCAGTATGTAGCCCAGCCCTCCAGTGCCAGGATTATGTGTGCGCCTGACACAAAAAAATAACAACTCAGTGAGCCCTTTCAAGAGTACTCAGAAAAACTACATCCTAAATTTTACAAACCTGGGCTTACCAAGGCAGTGGTAATCCCACTTTCTAAAGTCTGACATTTGTAATTACAGCTTTACTCTCCTGTCATTTGTTTTTTCTTCTTCCAGATAGGGTTTTGCTATGTAGTCTGTGCTGGCCTTGAACTCGTGGCAATCCTCCTGCCTCAGCCTCCAGAGTGCTGGGATTCAGGCCTGCACCGCCACACCAACCTTGTTATTTTCAACAGTGGCATTTTCTTTATCAAGTCTATTGGTCTCCACCTGATTTTCAGCATTCCCTCAGTTCCGGGGTCGCTGAGGGCCTGTCCCGCCACCCGCCCCCTCGCAGCTCCTGCAGCTGCCCCTGTGTTCGAGCGGGATGCATCTCTTCGCACCATTTGCCGTACACCCACTGCTGCCTCCACGTCATCCTCCACCCCTACGTCCAGAACAGTCTCCCACCTCCATCTGCCATTTTTCTCTCTCGTCTCGCTGCCTCAAGAGCCCTCCTCTCCCAGGAAGCCCTCCTTAATCAACAGACTCTTCAAACTACAACAAACATCGCCTGACACCGACAGCATCTGTAGCCCAAATTCTCAACACAGGAATTACTTCTCATAGGTAAGAGGCAAAGCCTTCCTAAGCACCGAGTGTTGGAAGTGGCGATGCAGTATGTTTTTTGAGATACTACGAAGCAAAGAAAGAAGACCATTTCCAGCAGCTTTCCTTTGTTAAGAACTGCAGTTCTCCATCTGAATTCCCTCAGATCCTAAGGGTGTCCTTTTCATCCCCTTGTGGTATCTAGTAGCACGCGGCACAAATATTTACACCAATCAAGAGGCCAAGCAGATGCTTACAACAAAGTACATATTAATTAGCTGTGTGACTATTAAAGGAATTAAGGTCAACTATTAGAGGTGATCTGTGAAGATTCTGATGAAGTAAATTATTTGCTTTTCTGGAGACAGGGTCTCACTATGTAGTTCAGGCTGGCCTTACAGCAATCCTCCTGCCTTAGGCCCCAGGCACTGGGGCTACAGGCATGTGCCACTACGCCCAGCCCTGGTGAAGTTATTTTTATATAGAATGTTGCTTCTAATAGAAATGAGATGACCATGACTGTGAGTTTGGCTTCTTAGTCTGCAGAAAGGTTTGAGGCATCTTTCAGATGTGGTGGGGCTACTCACCCTCACATCTAGTGAGTTTAATATATGAAGCTACTTTACTTCTGTTTTGGAAGCAACTTTTATTGCAGGCTAGCCTTTCACCATTGAGAAATTAGGGTTCAGGTCTCAATCTGAGCAAAGCTGCGAGCAGTTGCGTCAGCTCCATCCTCAGGGGCCTGGTGTCCTAGGAAACCTGGGGTAAGAACAGGGTGAGCCCAGGACACACGTGTTGGCAGAGACAGTGCGGCGTGACAGGGCAGGCATCCAAAACCCTAAGTGTGCTTATTTACTAGAATATTTGACACACCCACAAATTAAATAGCAAAACATTTTAATCCATCAATTCTAAGAATAACAGAGACATTTCCTATCTGGTGCTACCGCCCCAAGAGTCTACCACAGATCAGACAGCCAGACTGCGAAGTATAAAGCCAGATATTAAAAGATGCAGTTTGGGACAAGACCATCCTGAGGAGATTTTCCTCTTTCCTCATAAACATAAATTATCAGCTTAAAAAAAATTAGAAAAGAAAGCTTTTGATGCTCTAAAACCTTTCTCTTCCTTTTAAATCTGTCTGTGATGCTAGAAGGCAAAACATAATGAGCAAACTTAGCTTTCAAGCACCAGGCTGAGCTGGACCCCTGGGACTAAGCGCTGTGGTTGGTTTGGTTTTATTTCTACCAACACTGTGATGGGAGGTACTATGGTTCTTGTTTTAGTTACAAGAAGTGTTAGGAATGAATGCCCACTCACATTTAATAACAGCTTATCTAGCACACAACTCCACAGCACAATACCAACACCAGGAGTGCTTTAAAGCAGGGTAGAGTAATACAGTATAAGATTTCCTTTATCTCTTTTTCATACAATGAGAATTCAGCTCAACAATGAGATTCTCCAGCATGTGTACACTGTCCTCTGACACACCACATTCCAAAGTTCAGACTTGGGATCCGAGGGCCTTACAACTTCAAGCTTTCGTGATGTATCCTTCTCGGATGAGGAAATCATAGATTTTCCGGGTCTTGTTCACGTCTATCTTGATGAGCGCTCTTGCCTGTGCCAGTCTCAAGCCTCCTTGCTTGTTACATTCGTTCAGCAGAGCAGATTTGTATTCTAAATAGGCTCCAGGGACCAACCTCACCATCTGACAGAGCTGCAAGACACAGCAAATTTAATAAACATTAGCATCTGTCATTCTCATCATTTAATCCAGCAGGTATAACAAAATCAAAAAGAAGGGACCTCAACCTCCAACTAGTTACAGGAGCTGCGGAGTGGCTGGGCCACATTCCACTTCACCTCCTCTTCCCTGGAGAGAGCGCTACTCCCTAGGGACAGACACCCAGGGAGCAGCAGTCAGCATGTGATGCTAGGGTCTTCAGCACGCGCAGGATGCCCAGAGACCTGAGTTTACTGGGAAATACGAACATGTGTCCCTGAGCAGCAGCCTGGCTCACCTAGGAATCGAGCATTAAATGTCAGGGCAGAGGACCAACGCAGGGTACAGTGGGGCAGAAGGTGAGGTACCTGGATCCCCAAATGTGAATCACATTATTGTTAGTATGACCGTGTAAAGGTGTAGGACCTGTTTTGGTGATGTTTCCTACATTAGAAGAAGCCATTTTTAACTGCTAAAAATCTAGCAAGTTGGCTGAGTTCCAGTTCACCTGCCATTATCCCACAGAGAGTGCTCTGAGGTCATCACCGTGTGGTAAGGATAAAAAATGCTTGCAGTTCCAGGCTGCTGAACCTTTAAATCAGACTTGCCCTGTGGCTTTCTTCAGCAATACGCATACACAACACGCACTTCCTTCTACTACCAAAGTAATTTTCATTGTTCCCAATGAATAAAATAAGATGATATACTCCCAATACCACAGCTCTTCTGTACTGTCGGATGTGAGCTGATGCTATAGCATGGTGGGTGGAGGACCAATCTGAGGAACTGGAAAAGGAGCTCACGAGGAGCAGGAAATGGACTTCAAGGCTAGGGAACAACCTTTTGAAAACACTTTTTCTTTTGAAACAAGGTCTCACTATGTAGCCTAGACTGGACCCAAACTTGCAGTCCTCCTGCCTCCTTCTCCCAAGTGATGGGACTACAGGCCTGTGTTACCACACTGAGCCGGAAACTCTTGAAGATGGTTCATAGGAGATTTAAGATTTAAAGTTTAGAAACAAGTAAGTATGATGGCACATGCCTATAATGGGACACTGAGGCAGGAAGACTTCAAGTTCAAGATCAGCCTGGGCTACAAAATGAATTCAAAGTCAGCCTGAACTACTCAGCAAGACCCTGTCTCAAAACAAACAAACTAACCAACTTACAGAAATAGCCAAAAGATAAATCCGAAAAGGTATGTCTGATGATTATAGTTGGGGAAAAGGCAAGTGGGTCATGCTATCTTTAAAATCAAAATTAATGTGTGATTGTATATAATGCTGAATCCACCCCAGGAGAAAGCTGGAATTAAACCCAGGGCCTCAACCATCCAAGGCAACTACTCTGCCACAGAACTATATCCCCAGCCCATTTTTAAATTTTGCTTTCAGACTGTCTTGCTAAATTGCTCAGGCTGCCATCAGGCATGGTGCTGCAGGCCTATAATCCCAGCATTTGGGAGGCTGTGGCAGGAGGATTGGCATGAAGTTAAGGCCAGCCTGGGCTACATATTGAGTTTAAGGCCTGGATAAACTACATAGCAAAATTCAGTCCCACCTCCCCCAAAATGCTCAGGCTTCAAACATACAATCTTCCTTCCTCAGTCTTTAGGGTGGGTAGGATTACAGGTATATACCATTGTGCCAGGCTCTGAATTAATTGTGTGTTTGTAAGAGAGAGGAAATACTGGGGATTGCTACATTTTCAGCCCCCTTTTCTATTCTTTGAGACAAGGTCTTACTAAGTTGCCCACGCTGAGCTTTAACTTGCTATCCTCCTGCCTCAGCCTCCCAAGAGTGTTGAATCACAGGCGTGTACCACAATGGCCAACTCTGAATCCTCTCCTTTATGTTAAAAATGTTATGGAAACAATTCCCAAAATGTTTTAAGTAAAGGATATATTATTGTTTTGTTTAGTTTTTTGAGATAGAGTGTCACCACATAGCCCAGACTGTCTTGAACTCATAATCTTCCTACCTCAGCCTTATATTGTTAAAATACATGCAGGACTTCTTAAAATTACCATTCTAATAGGAAATACTCACTTTCATAGAAAGTTATTTTAGGTTTACAAAAAATTAATTTTACTATATAAAGCACATAATAGTTACAAGGTAAGGCTCAGTAAATGACACTGTTGCTATTATTTGACATTATCACATGAACTTCCCCCCAAAGGGGAATGGTGGCAGGGTAATAAAAAAAGGTGTTCTGAAACCTGCCAGCATTAGTTCTTTAGCTCCTAGACTTCTGGACAGACCAGAGAGATACGCTTGTAAGTTAAATGAGTGCAGCAAAGTGGGCATAATGCTGTCATCAGTTTTTAAAGACAATGAATAATCTATTCTCTTTCCTCTAGTTCCCTTTCTTTGCGTTACCTCCTTTTCTTTTTCATTCAGCTTCTCCGTGCCAGGGAGGCCAGTAAGGTTCAAGGGTGGTGCACTCCGTCTACCTGTAGATACAGAGAGAAATATATGTTTCATAGAAGTAGCAACTGCTCACCTGTAAAAGTACACCTAAGCTCAGTCCAAGCCGGACTGGCTATGTACAGAATCACTGTGCCAGCTGTAAGAAGTTAAGCCCATTCCCTCAGGTCTGTTTAGCTAACAGCATGGGCTCCCTAATATTCACTCCAAAGCACAAATACTAATTCATGTGTCTTTTGCTCTGCCAAAGTACACGCGTGCCTCAGTCAAATGCAACTGCTCACCATAGATAGCAGTTCTCCCCTGTGCCTTCCTGCCACAAAGGGGACTCTAGAATCTGAAGCCGACATGTCATCCAGCTAAGAAAGGTCACACACTGCCCGCCCTGACAGCTGATGAAGGGAATAACAACTCTGCAGGACAGACATTCTCTAATCCTCCCCACTCTGCCAGCAGTACAAGGTAAACATAGTAATTAACCAAGGACCATGTGCTTTCAGATCAAAGGCAGATTGTTAGGCCAGCAAAAGGCCCTCCTTATTTATTATGTGAGAGAAGACTTGTTCCTTTCAAATAGCACTGTTTACCTGAAAGATCCACTAAAAGGAACAATTAGCCATTATACGGCAAAACAGGAACTAAAGTCAACTCACATACCTGAGAAAGAAACTCGAAAAGGAGGTCACCGGCCAGGGCAGGATGGGAAGCTTGATGCACAAAGTAGTTGGGGTTTTATTCTGAATGTGCACTTGGGGTTAGAGAGCAGATGGAGATGGATGCAGTGAGTTAAGCGGAAGGAAATGTAGAATGCCATGTTAAGTTTTATGGGAAGTGCCTTTTTGGTGGGACAGAGAAAAGGAGGGGACTGTTATAAGCCGCTCTACCGGAGAACAGGCTTCCCTATAGTACCAACATAGGAGCTAAGTGCTTACCCTAAAGGCTGAACATAAAGATAAAATAATGTGGCACTTCCCAAGTCCCTGGAGGGCAGGCTACAGTCAGCGAGGCTGGGCTTTCAACCTTTCACTGCTTTAAGAACTCAAGAGTATCGCGGAAGGAAGGGGTTACCTCAACCTAAATCTAAGGAGTGAAGAAGGCGGACCCTGACCTAGGAAGAACAGGAAGGGAGCACAGATGGCCGAGAAAATGCTACTACCACAGCTGCACAGTCATGTCCTCCAGCACATGCATTTTAATTAGCCAATATTAAATTATTTGTATTTCCTTACTTAGAACAGGAAAGAGGGATTGGAAGTTAGAAAATTATAAAATAAAACTTAGATTTCATTGTCTTGTCAACTCACTAAATGGCTGCCTTTTCTCTATTAAGTATTAAGAAATAATTACTTGAAACAAAGAAAAAGGAAAAAAATTATCCCTCAGTTGGCCTTATTAGAACCCTGTCTAGATCCAGATATACTGAGAGATTTTACAAGTCTGTTGTTTCAAGCCTCCGAAGAATAATAAATGACAAACATATCACTTTTGACTACTGTGTTTCCGATCGGTGAGGCAAGTGGTCTGTCTATTCTCAGGAGGAGAAATAGCCATTACAAGGAGCAGGTGAATGAGAACCGAGAGAACGGCCAAGGAAACACTACAATTCCAGGCCAGAGCTCTGTGACTAACACCTCCTCACATTCCTAGTCACTGATGACCAGTCACCAAGGGTCATCAGACAGCATGGTGGCTTAACCTTGCTCTGAAAACTAACCTCAAAACAGGTCATACCCAAAGAGGTAAATACAGGGCTGGGGATATAGCTCAGTGGAATAAGCGCTTGCCTAGCAAGCGCAGGGTCCTGAGTTCGATCCCCAGTACCGCAAAAAAAAAAAAAAAAAAAAACCAAAGAGGTAAATACATAAATACAGAAATACCTTAAGTCTCAAACTTGTTAGAAATCCATACAGTTCTGGCAAAGTAACATGTTTCACCGCTCACAACCAATACAAAGATTTTCATTTACCTCCTGCCAGACACATGTTAAAATTTGTGGTAGATATAACTCCCCTAAACTAACTGACAATGACCGACCATGAACACTGGTAAAACAAAGCTATCTTTTTGGGATCTTTTTTTTCCCTTTGCTATAATCTCAGGGACCTAAGATCATCCCCATCTGGCTGTTAAGATTCTGAAACTGTGCTACTGTTTAAAAATTAGGCTAACACTTGATTACCATTACTCTACCAACCACCCTAATCCTACAGAGAGGGGAAGACTGCTAGGTCACTATAACCTCTTGAAGCAAACTTCACAATGCACATGGCCTTAGCTCTAAGCCCCATCACTATAAAAAACAAAAAAACACTAGCAACAAAAGACTTGCTCTAGCTTGAGAAATAATTACCTGAATTTGAAGTCATTGGAGTGGAAGGACTCAGTCCAGAATCACTACAATGAAGAAAAGGAATTTAACCTAAATCACCAAAGAAGACAATTTCCAAAGCCCCCGTTGGACTGGGTACCATTTATCAGGAAGATCACTTCTAAGAGATGTAATGAGATTGACTGGATAATGTTTAATAGGCTACCTCTCTGTACTAACCAAGAAAATCTGTTCTGTGGGGGAAACAAATCCCTCCAATTTGCTAAGAACTCTTTTTGTTGGTTTGAGACAGGGTTGGTTCGCTACATAGTTCAGGCTGGTCTTGAATTCACTATGTAGCCCAGGCAGGGTTTGAACCTGTAGTGATCCTTTTGCCCCAGACTCCTGAGTGCTGAAAGTACAGGCATTACTGGCATACCCAGCTAAAAGCTCTTAACATGGACTATCACCAACACAATTCATAGGGAAGGGGTAAGTATGTGAATTTTTCAATGAAAATCGTATCAGTCGATAAGGAGGGGGAGAGATATGGGTGGGCAGGCAGGGGAAATACAATAATTTTTGAAAATAAAAGTAGGAAAGTAGGATTGAAGAAGGTCAATTATGTTTCCCAAGGCTGTGAATACTGCACTGCTTCTAAGATGGACTGCTAAAATCTTTGTGAATTCTTCTAGCTCTGCCATCTACGTTACCCACGGAAATGTCCAAAAACACATGTGAAGGTCAAACATCCTGGGAGGGGTGCTTCCTTCATCCTGGTCACTACTCACATGTCAGCTTGCCGGCGGAGCCACTGCTGGCATGCACTGCTGTCCTGGATATACTGGAGGACCTCAGAGAGCATGGTGCGTTTCATGCGTTCCTCCTCGCGTGTCTTCTTTAGGTGATCATATGTCCTGGCACCTGGAGGTATAGAAAATACCATGACTATAATCACAATGCAGCAGAAGTGATTGACCAGCAAACAGTTTGTCTTTTTGGGTTTCCTTTGTAAAACTGTTTTTGCAATTATTCTAATCACTGCAAGTTCTAGATCATCATGGGCTACATAGTAAATTCAAGGCCAGTCTGAACTACATAGCAAGACCCTGTATCAAAAACAAAAACAATTATTTTTTCAAAAACCAAGTAGAAAAAAAAGAACAGAGAAGACAAAGAACAAGTAGATTTCCCTAACTCTAAAATCCTTTTCTTAGAGGCATGGTGGTATATGCCTGTAATCCCAGCACTCAGGAGCTTGAGACAGGAGATTACTGGGCTACAAAGTGAGTTCAAGGTCAGCCTATAGCAGAAACCCTGTCTCAAACAAACAAACAAAAAAGCAAGCAAACTTGGTGTGGTGGTACTCCTAGCACTTGGAAGGCTGAGGCAGGAGGACTGCCATAAATTCAAAACCAACCTAGGCTACACAGTGAGTGTAGGCCAGTCTAAACTACAACAAATGATAAAGGAGCTGAAGATACAGTTTAGTGGTCGAGCTCTCACCTGCTACCTGGAGGGCCTTGCCTTCATTCCGCAGTACTATCTCCCCAAAAAGAATAAATAACAAAATCCCTTTCTTCACACTAAATGATATATTTTTATTCTTTTTCTATATTTAAGATGTTTGTGAGGGAGGAAAAAAACCCCAAAGTATAAAGAAAATAAAATTCACTCATATTTCCACCCTCAAAAAGTAACTAACAGTTATTTACCAGGGCCTCCAGCACACTAGCCAAGTACTCTACCACTTAGCCACATGCCCCAAGCTATACAGAACAGGAGCCAGAGGAGAATCCTAAATCTAAAGCAATACCTCTTCTCTTCTATGTCATGAGTTTTATTCTACTTCAAATAACCTGTATGATGGTATTTAGGAGATTAAATACCTGAAACCTTACTGGAAAGATTGAAAAGTCATTGTGAGAAAGAACATCTTATTTAAAAAAATTCACAACACCTCAGAGAGGACTCGCTGATTCCCTCTATGCATTTGGATGATACCTGCCCTCTGATACAGTAGGTAGCTAACGGATACTTACTACAAAAATTGGTAATGCCTGCTGTCCTATATTCCTGAAGTCTCTTGATTTCCCTTCGGAGTTCAAATTCCACTGTTTTCCCAAAAAAGGAACAAAGGAGAAAAATTGAAAGAAACAAAATCAGTATCAGTAAGTACCTTCACTGTTGAATGTTTTCAGTAATCCTGTTTTACATAAAAGGCTGGGCAACTTGATCTGGGGAATCCTTTTTGTTGTTAACCTCTCATTAGAAATTTTACCTGAGAGCTCAGAGGAAAATCCTACTCTAACTGCTTTCCAGCTGCTGTCTCCAGATGCAACATCTGGAATTACCCCCTGGAAAGCTTAAGAATAAACTGGCTGAATTCATGTGTCTACAAAATTAAGGAATACAGTTGTTTAAGTAATCAAGATTTTCTGTTCTACCTACACTTCTGTTAAAATTTCTACTCACACTCACCACCAGGTTCTTTCATGAAACCTGTCTCTGGTAGTACTTGATGTGGCCCTGAGGCAAGACAAGGCCAAAAGCTCTGTGCTCAAGCCCCAGTTAGATTCTTTACAGCTTCTCTGCTATAGGGACAAAGGGGCATTGTGCTTTCCATAAATAAAAGATTTCTGATTTCTCTGAGAGCACAGATCAGATTGCACTGCCTGGCTTATTATGTGATAGAACATTCAAACTTTGGTGCTTTTGAAATAGAAGATGAAGGAAAAGCCCAGACAACCCATGGGGCATAGTTCTTTGAAGTGACACATAAACCAGGAATGACACAAACTGGGACAGGAAGTGAAAGATCAGTTGCTCAGCACAGACCACACAAAGAATGCCAACCAAACAAGATGTTTGCTGAGGACAATCAGCTGGGCTCAGATACATGCCTATGGTGCTTAGTAAGAAAGACTTGCATGGTGACAGCAGGCTCAGGGCCTTGGTAAAGAATTTTTCCAGAACTAAACTGAGATGCTAAACACAGATTTCAAAATGACAGTTACAGAATAAGCTACCTAGTTCAGATTGTTTTAAAAGTCTAGGTCTTATGGCCTTAATGATTAAAAAAAATTTTTTTCCCAGTACTGTTGAACCCAGGGCCTTCACACCGGGCTTCAGCCTCAGCCCCTTTTCATTTTTAATTTTGAGACAGGGTCTCTGCAAGTTGCTAAGCTGCCCAGACTAGGTTGAAACTTTTGATCTTCCTGCCTCAACTTCCCAGAGTGCTAGAATTATAAGTACCCAGCACCTCGCTTAGCTTAATAATTCCTTTTTTTTTTTTTAAGAAAGATCAAAATATACATTCTCTTCTCAGGAATGCTAGAGAAAGGCAAGAGAGTAAGTACTATGTCTCTGAGTCAAACAACTCTGTCTACATTGCTAAAACAAGTTTTGTTTTGCTTTTGTCTTTTTGAGACAGGGTCTCGCTATGCAGTTCAGGCTGGCCTTGAGCTCACTTTGTAGCCCAGGCTGGCCTCCAACCTGCCACCACACTCAGTGCTAAAATAAGTTTTAATAACAAAATATTTATGAACAAAATAATAGTTTTGGTATATATAAAGATTTACATTTTTTTGGAACTGGCACTCAAACTCAGGGCCTTGTGCTTGCCAAGAAAGGCACTGAGCTATATCCCCCACCCTGAACAAAATAATAGGACATTCCAAAAATTATATGACGTCTGAAATTTGCTGCCAAAGATATAGCTCAGCGGCACAAGCACTTGCCTGGCAAGCGCAAGGTCCTGGGTTCGAGTCCCAGTATCAAAAAAAAATTGCTTCATAACCCCGTTAGGGGTAAGAGCACAGAGAAGGGAGTAGTTACAAATGAAACTAAACAGACCACGTGCTGACGAATGCCAAGGCCGGGTGATGGGTACACGTTTGGGGTTCACTGCATTCTACCTCTACATTTGTATATATTTGAAAACTACTCTAATAAAAGGTTGGGAGAAAAATTACTGAACTACCATTTACCTGGGAAAAACAAAAGCATGTTTTTTTTTTAACCTTCCTTTTTCCACCTCCACAATCCCATGTTTATCTCAAGGTAATGAAAGAGACACCAGGCACACCTGTGATCTCATCTACTCGGAAAGCTGAGACAGGAGGGTTGCAATTTCTTTTTTCGCTCCAATTTCAAGACTAGCCTGAGCAACTTACTGGGACCTTGTCTCAAAATTAAAAAATAAAAAGGACTGGGGATGTAGCTAACTGTCAGAGCACTTCCCTTGTGTGAACAAGGCTGTGGGTTAAATCCCCATTTCTGCAAAAATAAACAAAGAAAAGCAAAGACAGAAATACCCATTTATTTATTTCACATAAAACATACCACTGTCCTGTCTCAGTCTGCCAGAGTGCTGGGATTACAGATTTGCACCGCTACACTCGGCTTCTATTTATATACATACATATACATGTTTAACAATGTTCAAAATCCACCTATGTGCTGGGCGTGGTGGTGCACCCCTGTAATCCCAGCACTCAGGAGGCTGAGGCAGGAGGATTGTTGGGAGTTTGAGACCAGCCTGGGCTACAAAGTGAGCTCAAGGCCAGCCTGAACTTTAAAGTGAGACCCTGTCTCAAAAAGACAACAAACAAACAAACCAACAAACAGAACACCTACGTGCATGACTTTCAATGAATTTGTCATGTTCCACTGGCCCCACAATCCTTGCAAATCGCCTCATTGTTTCATAAAGGTCTTGGACTTCCTTGGGATACCGCCGTTCCATTACTATAGAGAAAGCAAAACACAACCACGTCATCAAAAATATAAGGATCCCTAAGTTTGCTATTTTTTTCTTTTCCTACAAGTAAAATGAAAGCTCATAATTCCTAGGCTCACATAACTAATTTACCCATGACGAGGCAAACAGGAAGTCTAAGAAAGGAAAACAGTAATCATAAGAGCAGCAGCACAGCAGCTATCACACAGGGTGCTGTTATCACTGGGCTTCATCTCCACTACTAGGCGCTACTGGTCTCCCTGCTCTCAAAGCCTTAATCCGTACCGGGTCAAGCATTGTTGCAATACTGAAAAAGACAAGGGCAGACCATGTACTGTTTGGGATGCTCATGGTGGCCACAATTTCTGGTATTAATTTCCAGGGACAAACAAGGAAAATGCAAGAATCCATCTAGAAGAGGTAGCTTAGCCTGGAAAAATTATTATGATCTCTCACCTGGTTCTCTCTCTCATCTTAAGTCTCCCTACCTACACCTGGTCAGGTAAGATACACATTTCTTCATTGTCCAAAGGGCTCACTTTGCTTTTCTCCAAACCAAATTAAATAACTACAAGTTAATTTATTAATGAAGTTGTATTTTGACAATTACCATGTAGATGAACAGGCATATATGCAGCATACACAGCACCAGCACCTTGGGGGATCACTACTGACCTGTCTCTACTAAAAAGAGGTATCTGCAAACAAGATGGGGAGTAAAATTGCCTGGTAGATTTGTGGGGTGAGGAGCTGTTGAACGGCATCTTTGTGATTTTAATCAAACAATTCAGTTTTATCTATTCTTGGATTAAAAATATAGATTTTTACTTATGACAGTTATTTAAATTAAGTCCTGTTTTTTAGATGAATCTCTTTGCTTTCAAAAGAGGCTCCTATCTACAAATTCCAGGAGCTTATTTGATGAGCAGCCACAGATAGACTAATCATTTCCACCAAAAAACAAAACAAAACAAAAAACAATATTAAAAAAAAAACCTTATCACAGAGATAACACAGAATACTTTGGAGCAAAATTTTAAAATGTGACCCCTCCAAAAAAAACCCTGCCTACAATATTGAAGTCACCTGGCCTTACTTGTACATTCAATATGACAGGTGTAAACCTCTAAAACCACTCTGATAGCTAATAACAAGGCCAAATCCACCTGGCTACCAGTTAAACACAGAATTTATGCAGGAGTTCCCTGTCTTCTGTACATGAAACTCAAAATCTAATTGATCTGTTATGGAAAAACCTAGAAATTCTGATAGAGGAATCCATCAGTATGCCTACCAAAACATGGCCAAGTACTGTCTATAGAAAGAGTTTGGGAAATCTGATTCTGCATTACTTTTGCAAAACCATGAGTCTTTTGTGTGTGTGTGTGTGTGCGCGTGTGTGTGGTACTGGGGATTGAACTCAGGAACTTAGCATACTAGGCAAGCACCCTACCACTGAGTTACAGCCCCAGCCCAAACCCACGTGTCTTGATGAACATAATTAAATTGGTAATCTTATACACTGCTACAAGGAACATACACCTGTAATCCCAGCACCCAAAGAGCCTGAGGCAGGAGGATCAACATAAGTTTGATGCCAGCCTGGGCTACACAGTCAGTTCAAGGACAACCTGAACTACATAGTCAGATCCTGTCTCAAAAACAAATAAATAAATGTTCATTTACATATTTAAAATGTGTTTATTATCACTATTATACAATGTTAAATATCTTTTGTATTTGCCTCCTACCTTGCAAAATAATAGTAGCACTTTGCGTTGCTCTTTATATAAAAATATTTTCACAACCTGAAGATCAGGCTGGAGATGTAGCTCAGTGAGAGAGTGTTTTTGTAGAGCACTTGAGGGCCTGGGTTTGATCCTTAGCACCACAAAAAAACCCCCAAAATAACCTGAAGATCAAGGTTATATTTAATATACAGTCTCAAAACATGATGTCATCTAGAAAATGATCCATTAATGCTGTGATTACTACACTAATTAAAAAATAAGAATTTTTCTTTTTGAGACAGGGTCTTTCTATGTAGCCCAGGTTGACCTCAAATTTGTGGTAATTCTACTGCCTCAGCCTTCCAACTAATAGACTTACAGGCCTGTGCCATAACATCTGGCTCACTGTTTTTGAGACAGGGTTTCCATATGCAGTCCACGCAGACTAGCACTGAACTCACTGTGTAGCCCAGGCTGACCTTGAACAGATGGTCTTGCTGCCTCAGTACCACCGCCCCAGGGCTGGGACTACAGGTGTGCAACACCATGCCTAGCCCAAATGTTATTAATTATATATTAATAGTTCTTTCTACCACTATGGGTTGCCTTAAAGACTTGGCTTTTGTTTTTGATGCTGGTGACTGAATCCAGAGCTTCGCTATATATGCCGACCCCACATTCTATCACTGTGCTACATTTTCACTCTTGCATCAGAATTTTAAAAACCTTCCTAGATGATGCTACCACATAACGGATCAAGAACCACTGCCATAAGTGACTTAAAACTATTTAATAATATTAAAAAAAACTGTGAAATTAAAAAAACAATACTTACATTGAAATTTTCTAAGGTTGATTAATCCATGATCTCTTATAATTCTAGAATGAAAAACAACAAAACTCTGTGTGTCAGAATAAGTTGTAAAGTTAATGTCTGCCATATGGATCTTTTATCAGATATCATAACCACTGTAAGGTAGAATACTGAGGTCCAATGAAGTCACTCCTCATAAACTTCTGCAACTCAGTACCATTTTAGGACCTCAAGAGCCACATGTTTCCTCTCCTTGGGCATAGTAGAATCACAATAACTATTAGATGGATGAATGAATCAATTACCACTCACAAATACTAAAACACATGTAGTGCTTAAGATGGAACAGAAGGGAACCTAGGTCTACGTCACAAAATTAGTCAGCTTGTGCAAATGATACTCAAGAATAGACATCTAAGAAAAACCTGCTAACCATAAAAGGGCACCATGACCACACACTCAATATTTACAACTGTGCATCCAAACAATACTCTGAAGCTATTTGAAATATGTATTGCACATGTTTAATTGAAGGGAATCATAAAACGTAAGATCTAATACCAATTCTTAACATCTGAGTTCTACAGTACTCTTTAGCTCTAATTACATGTTTTAAGCAAAGCAGGATTTAAGGAAACTGCACAGGGTTGTGCTGGAACCTTAGTTCTACCAGAGGTGTTCATGACAAGCAATAAAGCTTTCATGGGAACAGTGGGGTAAGCGTCTTTAAAAATCAAGGACACTCACTCCCGACATGGAGAGTAAGCTTCATTTTAGGTGATACTGTGGTCAAGAGTACCTCTCTATTCCCTCTTCTGACTGCTGAGACCTTCGTGTCTGTAGTTAGTAATGTCATTAATATACAGGCCTACACAGCCACACACACCCCTGCACACTCATACCCTTCATATTCCTCTTTGAACTGTTAAAAATCTCTGTAATCCAACAGGAGTCTGAGACCCTGAATTTCTAATTCTGGGTGTGTCTGTGTGTGGTTTTATTTTTTGGGTGCTGGGGATTAAAGTAGTCTTCTGCGTGCCAGCTGAGATCTACCACTGAGCTATAGCTCCAGCCTTCTTTTAGTTTTTAAAGTAAAACCTCTTGCCAGGCATAACAGCACACATCTGTAATCCCAGGCAGGAATTCGAGGCCAGCCTGGGCTACACAGTGAATTCAAGATCAGCCTGACCTACAAAGTGAGACCCTGCCTCAAAAAATCAAAACAAAACAGAAAAACAAAAAGATAAGATCTCCTTTTACATGAAAGATTTCTCATAAAAAACAAACAGGAGTAAGAAGTCAGGCACAGTAGAGCGCTACTATAATCTCAGCACTCTGGAAGCCTGAGGCAGGAAGATCATGCGTTTAAGTGCAGCCTAGGCAACTTAGCAAAACCCTATCTTAAAATTTAAAAAAGACTACACAAGGATCAGGTGGAAGCCCTGGGTTCTACCTCTGCTACTGAAAATTAAAAAAAATAATAATGAGAACATTAAACAAAATTAAAATACTACTTTAAATTGTTCTTGTTCCCTTTTCCAAAGATCTTAAAACAGCATACCCACATTGCTTATTATTCATCAGAACAGCAACAAAGTGTAAGGGAAAGAAGTAAAATTAAGACAGATTGTTATCCCTATTTGACAGATGGAAAAACTAAGGCCCAAAGAGTGTCATTCCCAAGGTCACAGGATGAGCCACAAGTGGAGAATCCTTATGTACTCTATGGGATCAGTAGTCCAAAACGAAAGAAGCCAGTATAGTTTTCTACTTACTTTTTTCGTCTCTGTCTCTCCTTTAGCCTGGAATGATAGATATCTACCACAGCCATCTTCAGAGCTATCAGTATATATGGATAAATGATAAAGATATAAACATAATATAAACAAAGCCAAGACAAAAAATACCTTTTACCCAAACTCTGCAGTTTATTCCACACCAACTAATGTAGCAAATATGTCTATTGAAAACATAAAAATGTCCTAGCATACTGACTTCCTCTTAGTAAACAACAATGAAGTTCCTTTTCCTGATATATTTATTACATGGCATTACTTTATAGATTACAACAATATCTGCTTTCTACAAAATACTTCTTTTGGACATTTATTATGTATGCTACTATATACAGTGAATATTAGAAATTTACTAATAGATGAATATGCTAGAAATTATATTTATTAGAGTAGTCATAAAAATGTTTGTGTATTTCGTGTTTGTAGCGTTAGGAATAGAACCTAGGTCCTCTTGCCCGCTAGGCAAGCCCTCTATGCAACTTAACTCCTTCAAAAGTACCAGAGTACTATTTTATAGCACAATGTGATGGTAATTCCTCTGCTTGGAATTCTTCAGTGGCTTTCCAACTATTTAAAAAGAGCTCAAAGTTTTACACATTGTATAAAGCCTTTCGTTGTCTTTATACTTCCTACCTTTCCAGTCTTGTTTCCTACCACTGTTTCATTGTCCCTACCCACTGTGCATACCAAACCACCAATGCAAGATCACACAGCTTCTAAGCACAGACCATGGATCTAGGCAGCTTGATTCCAGAGCAGTGATTACAAAAAACACTGAAACTATCTAACATGCTTACTGCTGTTAGTGGGTTTACTTTCTCTGTGTTAGTCCTATATCCTCAATTTGGCTAAATGAAAATGAAGTGTATATTAGGGAGAGAGAGAGAGAAAAAAAAAATCAAAAGCAAAAACTTCCACAGGCTGTTTATAATCATTAGACTTCTACCTCTAGAAGAAACTACGAGTCGAGCCTAACACTATGCTACATTAAACCATTCATTTTACCTACAGACTCTAAAAGCACCTGAAGATAAATAAGGGAACTATACTAATGACTACTTGTCTTTGTAAGCTTTGTGTAAATTGAGAATTTGGAATTTTTCCTTTGTTTTCTTTACTGAATGTGTTCATAGAAGAAAAAGGCTCTAAACAGTAACTACGCCTGGCCACCTTGTCTCAAAATAGTACCGAGGCTGTAGGTTGGTGTGAAAGCCCTGGGTTCAACAATGCCTGGTACCCTCCACACACAAGGAATCATCAGTTAATTTTGTTACATAAAAGCAAGTTGTTGAGCAATGTATGATCCTAAATAGTCACTATAATAGCCCTGGCAACATTATATATGAAGAAATACTGGACACTCCACACTGACTCATTACTGTGTATCTCACTGCTACTTGCCCTGAGATTATTCTTCGATTAAAAGGCTCAGTACCAAAGTCTTACATCTTGGGCTATGAAAGGATATGCTATGTATAAATGTAACTTCAATCACTGAGAGATGTCCAAAAATACTTTATCCAGGCCATTTTCCTGGTACTTCTGAAATAAAAATAAATAAATACATAACCTAAATCTTGGCTTGATAATTTGGAGGCAAGTCAATGAAATATTTTATTAAGTTTAAGCATTTAAAAATTTCACCAGCATGCGTTCTGTTTGTTCCTAATAAATTCAAGGATTCAACACTGACTCATTTTTCCTCATAACTGGCAATAAATGAAAAATAATTCAATATTGTCAGATCAGATGCTTTAAAGATTTAAGGCAATAGTTTTCAAACATTTTTTTTCTTATTTAGCCTAGTCCTTAAACTGGTTTTTTTTTTTTTTTCACTGTGCTCTGGATTGAACCCCAGTCCTCACACATGATAGGCAAGCACTGTACAACTCAGCTACATTTCCAACCTCTTCAAACTCATTTTTAAGTGGCCAACTCTTTTTATAAATGAAATTGTGGGGCTGTTCCATATAAAAGTCTTGATACCACAAAATACCCCATATGGCCTCTATTTACAAACAGTTGTGGACTAGTTAGACAATCTGGCGTGATACACTTTACATGCCTGTGTAGAAGTGGTCAATAGGAAGAGGGAAGAGAGGAAGCATTTCTGATATACTGTGCAACCAAATACAAATTTCATAGTGGAATTTAATACTTACAAGAATTAGGAAGTCAACAGTTCAATGCAGAAAGAAAAACAAATGTAATAACAATAGCTTAAATACTTTGAGAACTTCTCACTTCTTAGGCTTTTTATAGACTTTATTTCATTTATCTACCCAATAAATTCAGTAGAAACATGTTGGGCTGAGGATGAAGTTCAGTGGTACAGTGCTTGCCTACCTTACATGAGGCCCTGCGTTCAATAGCCAGTACTATAAAAAAAACGTTTTGAAGATCCAGTGTAAATTACTACTAATTTTAATCACGGTTTCTGTAATGTTTGTAAGGTACTGATTCTATAACAATTATCACACTGCTTCCTGAGATTTATGTGGGAATGACTTGTTTAGAAAGAAAAAAAACCGAAGAGACTGTATTAGCAAAAAAAATTTTATAAATACATACTGCCAACAATTGGTTCTACTGCTTTATCATTCCAGTAGTTTAAATGTGTATGACTGACTCTAGAGGATGAAAGAAAGCAAACACATAGAAGCGAATGGTAGGAGAAGAAGTATTACTCCAGAGAAAAGTGCACATTTGAAACTACTGTATCTTTCTTTCCTTATAAAGCATACACAGATAGCAGCAAGTGCTTACAAGATCTTAACTACACGAATAAACCAGGAGGGACCACAGCACAGCAGGCAGAACAGAGGAGAAGGCAGACACTACAAGAATAAGAATCACCAGTTCACAGCCTACTAAAGCAATTGGGAGCTCCAGTATGAGTTGCCAAACACTGAACCAGAGACCATTAAAAATGAACAGACCAAAACTAGCTATAACCTATCCACTTATACAAGGCCTCTGAATTCTCAGCTCTGGAAGTCTTTGAGATTACAGTGGGCACTGATGAAAGTTTCCAAACGGCTGGCCTTAAAATATTTCAAGAAGTGGGCAGAAGACAGAGGCAGCTCCTTCCCACTGCAATGTATTTCTAACATTGTTTAAAATAGCTGGCAACATGTTTCTGTTTTCTTGACAGAAGGCATTTACTGCTTGCTTGGCAAGAAAATCAACTCAGAGGCCTTAACTGCAGAGAGGCCAATCAAAATCCTTACTGCAGTTGCACAAGCACAAACCTGTGATCAGGTATTCCCCAGAAGCAAAGCTTTTAAAGTCATTCCTACCCTAAGCTTTTGGCCAAGATGCATACAAACAATTCTGAGAAGGGAAGGAGACTATGTAGCCTAATGGAAAAGCCAGCAATTAGGAAGTTTTAGGCAAATGACTTAACTTCTTTACACATTTCTTTATATATAAAATGGGAAAGTATCCTTTCCTGCTTCTCAAGAATGTGGTAAAGCTACCAAAGGCAACACATGAGAAATCTTAGACCCTCACCTTCCAAAAAGAAAAAAGAAACAGCAACAAACATGCAAGGATGTAAAGACAGTGAGTGTTATACAGGATGAAGAACAGAGAGAATCTGGGAGTGGACCTGTACTTGCAGCTATGTGATCTCAGGCAAGTTACTCGATCTTTCTATGCTTCAATTGCCTCCTCTGTAAAATGGGAGTAATAACAGCACTCAACTCATAGGGGCTGTGAGGATTAAATGACTTCATATAAATAGAGGGCTTAAACCAGCACCTGGAGAACAGCAAAAGCTGTATGAATTAATTATTATCAATAGTACTTAAATCTAAAATGTCTTACGCATAAAACAGCTAGTTCATCATAAAACGAAAGGCATTACCAAGAGCTGAATATGAAGAGACCAAACTAGACATCTGCTCTAACTGGTCAAGGGTCTAAAGGCTGGGCATATGGGCCAAAGAAATATGGTTTGAAAAATGGCAGGGAAACCTTGCTGGAATTAGCTTTTCAAATAGAGAGTAGAAATTGCATTAAATGTGTAATTCTGAGAAGTGCTGCAAATATAAGACTCGGGAAAAAATGTAAAAAATGAATTCAGAGTCAGCAAATAGGAGAAGTTCATTAACATACCTTTGCCTGGGTTGTGGAACAACACTGACTAAAAGGATGGGACACCCAGAATTTTAGGACCCTAAGAAGTTCGGGTAAACAACAGTGCACAAATGTAGGGGAGCGCTCACAAGTGAAGGAGATGGGGAGACAGATGGGAATGAAGGATACGACGCTAAGCATCTACCTGAGATCCCATAATACACCAGAAGGCAGGACAGCGCCAGGTTAGGTGTCTTCTGCATCTCTGTTTCTGAAGCAGTAACTTCAGTGTATTTAAATAAAAAGAAGAGGCCACCTAGTGATTCCAGAAGTTCCTTTCTCCCCTCTCTCACACACTGCTACATTTGCAGTACCCTTTCTGGGCCCATTCTGAAACCTTTCTTGTATGGCTGGAATACAATTAATAATCTTTCTACCATAGTTCAGGCCTCTGTAACGAACCATGTAAGCCAATTCTATTAGACAAATACCATGAATCCAAGCAAAAGTCTCTGGGTAAGAACAGGGCTAGATGGCATCATCCAATATTCCAGATGGCTTCCAAACACAAAAACCACCCAGCTGCTCCCTCCCAGCAGTTACAGTGAGGGAATGTGAAAGGAATGTTAATGTTCAGTAACACTGAGTATAATGGCACACAGGAGTGGTAGTAACACCAATCTCAATTGGGTGCATCCTGCACTGGAGACATTCACACCCTGACTAAGCAGTATCATCCCGTTTTACTTGCAGGGGACTCAAAGAAGTGGCAAACAAGACTCGAAGGACTTGCCTAAAGGCTATACACTGACTCAGAAGTGAGCCTGAGGCTGAATCAGTGTCTTGATCTGCAGGGCATCTGTGGCCCTCTTTCTGAGCCAGGCATAGTAAAAGCTTCTATTCTTGAGTGTGCTCAGGCTCCTAGTCCCCTTCACATGGAGTGCTCTGGAAGAGATTGTTTGTAGGTTTCACATCCTAGTCATGGGTTATGCTGCCCAAGGAGCTGTGACAAGAGCTCAGAGCCACGAATAAAGTCACTTCTGTAACACCACATCCCTTTGACCTCCAGGGCTCCAAACCTCTTCATTTCTTTATTTTTTTAAACAGTGCCTCACTGTAGTTCAGGCTTGCCTGGACTCACTATGAGACCCAGGCTGGCCTTAAACTCATGGTGATCCTCTTGCCTCAACCTCCCAAGAGCTGAGATCACAGGCATGTGCCACCACACCCAGCTAAAATGTTGTTTTTAAAAGATAATCTAGGGCTGGAGATACAGTTCAGCAGTGTAGTGCCTGCCTGGCACGTATGAGCCTGTGAGTTCAACCCGATACCAAAAAAATAAAAGATACCTAAATATCTTACAGTTCACTGTTGGGCCAGGGAAAAGGATTATTATTTATGTTGTATTAAAATTATGAATAAGGACTAATAACTCATGCTTCAGTTCAGATTTAAATGAGAATCAGTAACTTACAACATTGTAGAATCTATAGGAAGAATGCAGATAAAGTGGGTTATAGTTTTGAAAAGTTAACTGAATTAAAAATTACTAATCAGTTGCTTCTTTCTCTTTATTCCTGTTGTGCTCACAGAATTACAGAAAGAAGACAGCAGACGAAACTGCAACTCTAGAGTCTACAACGAATAAAGAGCAAATTAAATACCATTAAGATAGTTTTCTTAATAACATTCAAACGACCTTGGATTAGACCCTTGAGAAGTGATTCAGCAAGGCCCTCACCTAGTCGAGCCATTACTGACGTTAGAGATTTTGAAAAAGTCTGATTCAAAAGTTTGATTTGTAGCAATAGCTAAAAGAATGATATTTACGAAGCTGCCCTTCTCGCATATAGTAGTAGCTTGATGATCTGGCAAGAAAGAGAAACGCTAGCAAACACCACCATTTTAATCAAAGCGAGCGTGCACACAGAGAAACACTGAATGGCACGCCACGGCCCGCCTTACAAGGAACAGCACAAGAGGTGAGAAGAGACAGCGTGAGTCAGTGAAGCTGAAGAGATTGACACGCAAGACTGAACAAGTACAATGGGTCTAGCGAGCGCTACAGCAGCTTGTTTTCAAGCTTTCCTCTTTGAGTTCAATCTGCGTCACTTTGACTTTCCTTAAAGTTGTGTGGGAGAAAAGAGAAATGAAATTTTGCAAAAAATATTTTGCTCAAAGAATGTGTAGATAAAAACTTCTCACAGTAAACTTTTAAAAGAACTGTTTCTCTGTCCTAGGCCTGGTGTCACAAACACCCAGGTAGCTGCACAATGGAGGAATCAAGCTCCCCTTGCAGGGAGAGCACCAACTAGCACAACATGCTAACTGACTGATTTATAATCCAGCAAGTATTCTTCTTGCCTTTCCTGCCTGATGCAGGTTTAAGAGAATAAAAATGCTTTTCTAGAAACATAGATTCTAATGGAGTATGACTGATCTGTTGTATCATAATTCTGGAAAAATGAAAGAAAAGATGGGACTATCTTACATAAGAAGTTCCTTGAAAATGGAGAGCAGAGAAAGAAACTCAACAAAAGTCTAATCATTTAATTCAATTTTTTGACACTGAGGATTGAACTCAGGGATTCATGCACACTAAGCATATGTTCTATCACTGGGCCACAGCCAGCCCTAACCATGAATTTCTACCATCTGTGGCATTCACCACTTAAATTATAATAAAAGAGTTAACATAAACTCTTACAGAACTATCTGAGATTAGCATTCAAAAGTGCTAAAACTTAAACACTTCTGAGAAACAAGAAGGTCCCAATTTTGGTCTAAAAAAACCCCTGAAGAAGTTCCACTGCTATTGGAAATTTGTGGTAACAAATTTTAGTGAATATTCAGGATCAGACACTACTACTGAAATCTCAATGTCTTCATACCCTTCCCCTTTCTGCTAAAGAGGCAAGTGAGGGTCACTTAACCAATTACCTCAGACAAAAGAAATATTACATGGTCCAAGGGATGGGACATTCCCAGTTCCTATTATACGATCAATAACCACAAATCTTAGTATAGTCAAAACCAGATGAAAAGGCAAGTCCCACAACTGAACCATAGAGTTCTGAGTTCCTTGTGAGCAGGAACATTCATCCTTATGTTCCCAACATCTAACACACAGTATTGTCACATTTTCATAATCAATAAACATTTGATAAAATATTACCATGTAAAATGTCCGAGTCATCTTCAACAAAATCAATGTCTCTCAAGTCCCATTCTGCATAATTGTCAAATTCCTGTTAGGAAGAAAAAAAAAATCCCCATCCCAAATCTATCAGCTTTGAATAATACTTCATAGTAGCTAGTCATGCTTTAGAATCAAGTAGAAAATATATGGTCCAACATTTGTTTAAAAAAAAAAAACTAAAACAAACAAAAGAACCAAATGAGCTAAAAAGCCTAAATACTGCTACAAGTAACAGGAAATGGTGGAAAAAAATCTGAGAGGCCCTCAGGCAGAAATAAAAAACAAAAATTTAAGGGTAGTGATGAATTTAGGATCTATTATTCTGAAAGTTTTAGGTTTGTCAGGTGTGGTGGCACAGTCTTATAATCCCAGCACTGGGGGCTGAGGGAGGAGGATTGCCCTGAGTTCAAGGCCAGCCTGAGCTACACAGCGAGACCTTGTCTCAAAAAACAAACAAAATTAATAAATAGAAGTTTTAGGTTGTTAATTCTCAAGGAAATAAAAATGTAGGCCTTCAAGTATGAAAATTGTCTGCATTAAATTATTAATCTCCTAAGGGATCTGTTTAGTCAACAATACTTTTTATTCAGTTCAATGAACAGATTTATGTGTAATTTATAGAATGACTATAATTTGTGGAGGTGGCATATATGGGGTAGTGGTACACTATAACTGGCCATACACAAAATGTTGACATAGGTATGGCTAGAAAAATGCTTGTAATTGGTTAAACTTTCTAGCTACTCAGGAGCATGGCAGTTGTGGACTAGATGATAAATCAAAATATTTGTGACTACACTGACATGTTTTTAATTCTATGGCTGGATGGAAACACACACTATTTATATAAGTTCAATACTGATTTACATACTTGTAGATAAGTGTAGGTGTCAGGAAACCAGTACTATTTAGTTCGTTGCCCATTTTTTGTACAAAAAGTATTACTGCCATACAGGCACACTAATCTGTTCATACATTATCTATGCTGCTTCCGTACAAGAATAGCAAAGTTCTGGGGCCGGGCAGAGGGGAGAAGCAAGATACACCATGTACAAGTACAAATTCCCTACGATGAATGTTATCATATGTGTATCTAAAATGTACCAATAAAATAAAGATGGTTTAAAAAAAAAAGCTTAACCACAATGGGAAATTTATGATCTGTAAACTTTATAATGGACACGTCTGTCCGTCCTGATATATTGTACAACCTTGAAATCCCCTAGATGTGGAATGAGAACTAGGTTGCAGAAATGCCGTATCTACAAGGTAGGAACCAACACCTGTGCAACTTTAGAAATGAATTCTTGGTCTGAAGAACTTTCACTGTTCACAAGTAAAAAATGCTCACAAATCAAAACAACAATTCAAATTTTTAAAAATGTGTCTGCATAAAGGCCCTACAAATAATGCTGCAAAAATCTCCTTCTGGTGGTATAGAACCAATGGGTAAGAGACAGAAGCCTCCTAAGAAACAAAAATGCTTTCCTCTCTTATGCTAAAAACAAGTTTCTCCTACCTACCTCAATGAAATCTGCTCGAGCTGGCATGTATCCTGCCATGTCTCGAGAAAGCAAGGAGTCAAAGGTAGGTCGGGGAGGGTCATCTGTAGCTGGAAAAATTAAGAGTTTTTCTTAGTTAATTACTAAGCTACTGACACAAAAAAGTTACACAAAAACAGTCCTTCTGTACATCCTGAAATATTTTTGAAGAAAAGGTGTCTGATAGAATAAATTTTAAAAGATTTTTACAAAGGGAGAAGTGAAAAAGACAGTAGAAAGAACTGTATGGAAAGAGACTAATTTCTTCAAAAAGGAAGTTAAGACTTAGAAAATACGGTGAAATTCCTTCTGATTTTTGTTATCCCACAATGAAAGGAAATCAAAGTTTCTTCTTCTAAAATTATAGACCTTAATACAGAGTCGACCTTAGCTCCATTACCTCTTAAAACAAACCTCAACTTACACATACTGTATTTGGAAGTCAGCTGGAATAGTGTTCCAGCCCCAACATACAGTAGCCCCATGACCTTTCTGAATCTGTTTCCTCGTGTGTAAAATGAAAGCACCTCCTGTTTATTTCACTGAGCTGCTGTTGAAATTGCTAACATCCTAAATGCTGTTCAAATAGAAGGTATCACCAGCCACTGAGTTAGCTATAAAACTGTTTCTAAGAAGTATGAGGAAGGGGGGGAAGAAAAAGAAAACATTCACATCTCCATTATTGTGCTCTGGGAGTCATTCAGGAAAGACATCCATTTATAATTCATCATGTTTTCAGTTATATTTTATTAAAAGACCAACTGGTCCCATAGGTATACAAGATTTAAAACATTTGCCTCTATGCCATAATCAAATGAATAAAAATTACAAATTGCTCATTAAGCTTGGCACTAGGGCAATTAGTAACAATGAGTCAAATACTGGGCCCGGTTAAGCAACTTATACCTACAATCACAAATCCTCCAAAGGAATTGCAAAAGGCTTTCATCCTAATAGCATGGACAAGGTGGTCCCTTTCTGACATATTCTCTTACAGAAGCAAGCATTAAAGTTAAATGATATATTCAAGGGACTCACAGTAGGTAGAACTATACTTCGGCTTACGTTACTCAGATGTTCAGTTTAGTGTACAACTCTGACTCCTGTGATGTGAGCCCTGTTTGCCACACTATGGTCCTGAACTCTCAATAGCTGCCATGCCAATTGCAACGAAATTACTATTTATCTGCTATTGATTCAGGGCTCAAGGATGACCTAAGTGTCTCTCACCAAAACAAGGAGGCACTTACAGTGAAATGGAATGGCTGTGTCGGCAGTCTTTGCCTCCTCTGCTTGTTTCAGGTTTAGCAGGGTAGAAGCAAACAGAGGGTTATTGATGAAATGCTTCATGTAGTGCTTTTCACACTCCTCCTTGGTCTTGGTGCACATCTGATTGGCTACATCTTGCCTAGAGAAGGGTGGGAGAAAGAGGGGAGGGAGTAGTGCTTTCACTTATGCATAATACGAAAAGCATGGTTTGTTCTTTTCCTATTTTAAATCAAATCCATATAATATCAATAATCTGCTACCTTCAAACTGATGTCGTAGAGGTAGCGGCAGAACAATGGCACAAATATATTCTGGTGTAATCTGGTATTCCAATTCCTGCTATCCTAAAACATGGGTCAAGCACGGGGGCGCACGCCTATGGCACTAGGGAGACTGAGGCTAACATAGGAAGACTGCTATGAGCGATGCTCACTCACGGACTACTGAAATCCCATCCTCTTGTGAAGCATTTTGGACCTGGACCATAGTGTAAAGGGGAAGAAAACTTGTCTCTGAACCCGGGTCAGTACAATAGCAGCACAGCTTTCCTTCTTCTGAAGTTCCTCCCGCTTTTACCACCAAGCTCTTACCAATTTCCAAAGCCACAGTCCATCACAGCTTCTAAAAGGGCCATTTCTTCTTGAGCAGTCCAGCTGGGGTCAAGAACAGGAAAGTCTGAGGTCTAAGGAGAAAAAAGATTTTTCTAAGAACAGATAGAGGTGGAACCCAGGAATCCTCACTGTAGTATGACATTTAAATGACTGTCATTCTCTTGATGGTAAGAAGTATCTCAACTACACTCTTATTAGTTGTCCTCTTCTCCCATTCTAATTTTCACCATTAGCTACACAGGTCTCCAATAAATATTCGCACCCGTAATTGCTACGTAACACATGCAGGAATACATAAACTTAATTAATCGAAAAATGTTATTTACACAATTTACTATAAAGGTCTACAAATGAGGACCAACCAAGTAGCATTTTTAGTGCACAGTTCTCAATTTTTTCCTCTTCTTCTTCTTGGTATTTTTTGAGACAAGATCTTGCTAAGATGCTCAGGTTAGCCTCGAACTCAAGATCCTCCTGTCTTACCCTTCCGAGTAGCTGTGACCACAGGTGTATAACACTGTGTCTAACTAGTCTTTAAATACTACTTCCTACTGGAAGGAATAAGGGCTTAAATCAGGCTGATGCCAGGTCTCGGTCAGGAAATGAAGACCAGGCTGAACATTTAGCACACTGAAAAGCTAAGAAGCTGTCGAAGGCTATACATGCCATGTCAAAAGGATTCAGAAGCCGACTTGCACAAGCCCTTGCTAACCAAATAGAATACTTAAAGCATCAATAGGATAATAACTGTAAAGGAATGAAACACATCCAATATTTTAAATATCTGGAGGATGCTAGGAAAACAACTTTTAAAATTAACAAGTAGGGCTGGGGATATAGCTCAGTGGAATAAGCGCTTGCCTAGCAAGCGCAGGGTCCTGAGTTCGATCCCCAGTACCGCAAAAAAAAAAAAAAAAAAAAAAAAAAAAACAAGTAAAGCAGTAATTAGCATTTATCCTACCTTTGTTCAGCGTAGTGACACAAATAATGATCTGAGGTGTCTTTTTAAAAATTACCCCCTGCCCTACTGCACATTGAATTCAGGGCCTCCCACTTGCAAGGCAAGTGCTCTAGAACTAAGCTAATCCCCAGTCCTTTGTATTTTTGAGACAGGGTCAGGATTATAGGAATATGCCACTATGACCTGGTCCTTATAAAGTATTCTAAAACATAAATTAAAAGATCACTATTTTGCCATCCATGATGAATTAACAAATATAGACAATGATAATAAATGAATCTGATGTAGTAGTGAACATTATAACCAATGTATAGGAAATAAAGACAGAAAAAAAAGGTTACTCAGTAAAATCCAGATTGTTCTAACATCTGTAAGACAAACAACCCAGATTTTTTGTTTGTTTGTTTGGTGTGTGGTTTTTTGAGACAAGGTCTTGCTATGTAGTCCAGGTCAACATTGAAACTGGTCTGTAGTGGAGACTGGCCTTGAATTCATGACCCTCCTGTCTTGATGCTGGAATTACATGCATGTGCCACCACACCTAGCTAGCAACCCAGTTTCTAAAACTCAAAGCTTAAAAAAACATTTCAAATTGCTCAACACATGGTGCCTTGAGGTTAGTACACCCATAAAAGACATGAAATGCCATGTCTCTTCCTGTATAGTTTACTCAATGTATCTCTTACTTTTTTTGGCTGACCATCTTTTAACATCTTCAATATTAAGTCATGTTGACAACACATACCTCAGATCTAATACTACGAGAAGTCATGTTACCTCTGTGGTCTTCCTAAATACTAGTAACACAAATCTAATTATGATTAAACAGAGAAATTTCTGAGTATTCTCAGTATTCCACAAAATACCTGTTAAATTGTCAAGGTCATGAATAACAATAAAAACCTCAGAAAACTGTTACACACAGGAAACATGGTGACTAAATTCAACGGAGGATCTTGAACTACAATTTCCATTTCTTAACTCTGACAAGTGTATACTATAATATGAGCTAACATTTGAGGAAGCAGGATGAATGGTTGAGAGGAACCCTCCGTATTATGTTTGCAACTTCCTTGCAGTAAATTATTAATAAATTATTCTAAATTTCAAAAAATTTAAAGTAAATCAATAAAAAGCCAAAGGAATGAGAAAATAACTTACAGAGAACAGAAGCCATGTAAAAGGCTGCCACTTGGAAGACTGAAATTTATGGAGCTTATGTTTATCTCAATTAAAACAAACTAGAAAAAGTTTTTTTAAAAAAATGATGCCCCTCGAGGCAACAGGACAGAGCCGAACGGGTCACCGAGGGCACTCCCACAGGGGCGCGCGCCCCGCGGCTGCTCCGCTGTGGGCGCCCCACGGACTGGACCCGCCCCCACCCATAGCACGACGACGGGGCGGAGCCAGGTGGTCCGCTGTGAGCATATGTGCTTTTCCACCTCCGACCATGGCAGTTTGTATGCACCCATGTATGTTATAGTATAGTCTGAGGCAGCTATATCTCCTCCCAAGGTGAGAGTCCAGGGGTATAGATAAACCCAGGAGTACAGTTATTATCACAGGGAAGATAACTGATTGAGTGGTAGGGCAACGGAGATGAGGGAGGAGAAAATTGAATGATCAAATGGGCCATCATCTGCGTAACTGAGTAACAAATGTGAAGGTAACGTTATGTAGGACAGCATCCAGAGCTAATTTCCTTCTATGTTCTCTGTAATTGTATTTCCTCAATCGTTTTTGTATTAACAGAAGTGAAGATAACTTTATATTATACAGCATCCAGTGCTAATTCCCTACTATCTTCTCTATAATTTGGTATTTCCTTTAATGTTTTTGTGTTAACTAATGTGAAGATAACATTATGTAATACAACATCCAGTGCTAATTCCCTACTAAAAAAAAAAGAAAAATAAAAAATAAAAAAAAGATGCCTTACCACACCCACTACAAATCAAAATGAGTGAGACTAACAGTGCCAAATGTTTGCAAGTGAAGCAATCAGAATTGTCATATAACAACCGAACTATAAAATGATACAAATCACCTTGAAAAACTTTGTGATCATTTCTTTAAAAGTTAAACAATCAGAAGGCTTGGTGGTACACACCTGTAATCTCACCTACTCTACAGGCCAACGCAGGAGGATTTCAAGTTAGAGGATAGCTTGGGCATCTTAGAAAGACCCCACATCCAAAGTTTTAAAATATTAAATGTGCTAGGGACGTATCTCAGTGGTAGAGTACCCCCTGAGTTATACCACAAAAAAGAAAAAACAGGAGACTAGGTAACTCTATATTCATGCAATGGACTATCACTTAGTAATTAAAAGGAATGATTATTATATATGCAACATGAATAAATCTCAAAAATTCTCAATGAAAGAAACCAGAAATGAGTACACACAGCACGATTCCATTTATATGCAGTTCTAGAATATACAAAATTGATCTGTGATAAAAATCAGAATAGTAATTGCTTTAGAAGCAGCCAGAGGGAATAGAGTTTTAAAAACAGATGTTATGAGATTACTGAGAAAATTTGGAAATGATTGGAATTACTTAGATTTAGTGAAACATTTAAAAGATTAAATGATATAACATCTGGCAAGGTTGCCTCAAAATAATCTGGATGGATGAGTATTTAGATGAAACCAGATTAGCATGAGTTGACAACTGTAAGAGCTAGTGAAGAATATATGGAAGTTTATTACAATATATGTAGTATGTAGTAAGGACAAACATTTGGTATTTATAATTGGTCACAATGGTGGCCCTGATGAATTTCACTGAAATTCCCACTAACGGTGGGCTACACCTGTGACTTTCTTACAAAAGCCAAAAGGCCCAGTGGCTTCTACTTTGCTATGTAGAAGTTCAGGGCTGGTCTTGAACTCACTATGGAGCCCAGGTTGGCCTTGAACTCAAGACAATCCTTTTGCCTCAGTCTCCTAAAGGCTGGCATTAAAGGGATGCACCACCATACCTGGCTAGCTTCTACTTTTATATTTCTAAACCACCAAGTAAAAAATCTAGTCTCCTTGTTGAGAATACCACATGGAGATGCCACATGGAAAGACAGTAGCCCTGAGACTACCCGGAGAAAATCCAAGGTCTCAGGCAATTAACACCCAATCAATTTAAGCCATCTTTTTTTGGTGTGTGTACTAGGAATTGAACTCAGGACCTTGCACTTGCCAGGCAGATGCTTCTGCTGCTGAGCTATATTCCCAGCCCCTAAGCCATCTTACTGAGGTGCCAAAGATGTGTGAAAAAAGCCTCTCTCACTTCCACAATCTCACTGCCTCAGGTGGAGCTGAGGACTACATTTAATGTGCCTATTCTGAATTCCCAAGTCACAAAATCTATGGCAGACAATGAAATAGTTGTTACTTTCATGTTTTGATCCTATGTAGCAACAGACAGCCAAACAGCATTCTATGGTTTGTTTAAAAATTTCCATAATAAAAAGTAAAAATAAAGTGACACAAAGGGTCTTTGAATTACATTTAGAAGTTGCTATATGTTTTGTTAGGGATCCCCCCAAATCTCTCCTATTAGTAAAATTATACTACCAATAAGCGACACATTTTGCTCCAAGCACATTCTATGAATATGCCTACCCCCCATGAGGTGTCATGAGACTCAAGGTAGAAATCTCAGAGTCCATTTTTCTATTAAATTTACAGTAATCATTCTCAATCTTGCCAAGTACCATAAAATACACATAAATACTACAACTCAGATGGCAGTTATAGTACCTGTTATTTCTAAAACATGTATTGTAGAATATTAACTACCCTTTACCCACTTCACTGTGAAACAAAAACCTTCTATACTATGGAGGAAGCAGAGGCATGAGGCAGTTTTTCTTGAATTTGAATCACTGTTGATCAACTTCTGGACCCAACATTACCTTACGGAACCAGAATCGCTAAGAGCAATGCCCAGAGATTTAATGATTCTAAGTTCACTTGTGATTCTCATGCTCTTAAGAGTCATGGTACAAAGGGTATGCCTTCACTTGTTCAAGGTTCTAAGTATTACAAGACAAAAATAGGTCTATCGAACTCAGAAATCTTGATTAGTGCACCACCCACCAGAGCATGAGTAACTCCCAAAAATACAGCACTGTGAGATGACAAAAGTACTGAAATCCACTTAACGTTATTTGAGGCTTCTTCATATGGAAACAAAAAAATCAAGTTTCCCATGGCTTTTAAGTGTAGAAAGCCAGATTTGGCCATTATTCCTATAGAAGGAAACTTACTGAAGTAGGTAAGATTGGCTAAACCAAGGGAAGATTAGTAACCCGAAAAGCTCCTCAAAGGACAGAACTCTAAACTGTGTTTATATGGGTGTTGGATATGTGAGAAAAGGATGATGCAATCAGAACTAAGTGGACTTGAAGTGAAACAGTGTTTTCAGCATTATGCGGAAGACGTGCTCAGAATAGCAAAAGAAACCTCACGGTCAGCTTCCCACTTTGGATGAGCATGACTGTTAACTTGCCCAAGCTACTGAACTATGCCTTAAGGAATCATTTTACTGTTTTAAATAAATGAATTTGGGGACTAGAGATGTAGCTAAGCGATAGCATGCCAAGCCTGTTCAATTCTCGGCATCACATTAAAATTTTTTTATATTCTAGCTCTAGGAATTCTTTTTTTTTTTTTTTGAGAAAGGGTCTCGCAGTGTAGTTCAGGCTGGCCTCGAACTCACAGCAATTCTAATCCTAAGAGATGCCTAGCATCTCTTTCCAAAGTTGTAATTTTTATTAGTACATGTTTATAGTACAAAATGATTATGTTCGCAGTGAGGAACTAGTACCTCTTTCTAAACTTTTAAGAAACAAGGCAAACCTGGTAAATGATTAAAACAAAAGAGGAGAGACTAAAGAAAAGATGTGACTTAATACAACAGAAGGTCAGAGAAGTTTCAGTCATTTCAACAACCTCAAGGACTACCAGTTTTGCTGGCTTTGAAGAAGGCAAAAGGAGGCGAAGAGACAGGGACTCCTGGCAGCCTCCAGACACTGAGACTATGTCCTCGCCAACAGCAAGGAAGCGAACAGTGCCATAATTTCTACAACCTCAAGGCAGTGAATTTGGCCAACAACCTGAATGAGCCCAGAAGTGGATTCTTGCCCACAGCTTCCAGATACAAAACAGCTCAGACCAACCAACACCTTGATTTCAGCCTTATGGGACTGGAGGGATGGTCTTCTGATCTGCACTGATGTATTAAATTTGTGTTGTCCTAAGCCACTTAATTTTTGGTGATTTTTTACAGCAGCTACAGAAAACACATACTATCCCAATAATTAACCTACAATATAAAATTAATACTGTCAAGTCAGACAACATTCTTTCTTGTAAGAAAACTAATTACACAGGAGACCAAATGTCAATAACTGCTTGGTAAACTACTATTTTGACAAAGATACATACCTGTCTAATAGACCTGATACACTTAGGCTTTTGTTTCTTTTTTTTTTTTGAGTCAGGGTCTGGCTATGAAGTTCAGGCTGATCTTAAACTATGTAGCCCAGGCTGGCCTCACACACACAGTGATCCTCCCACCTCAGCCTCCTGGGTGCTGGCGTTAGAAGTATGCGCCACCATAACTGGCTCACTTTGGCTTATAAACCATTCTTCCTGCCAGGGAAGGGAGGGACCTATGATCAGTCAAATCATAGCCCTTTCTTCTATTTTCTTCCCTCTTCCCTTCTTTTTTTCTTCCTTCCCTCCTAGTGCTGGGGATTGATCTTAGGGCCTTGTATGTACTAAGCAAATGATCTACCGCTAAGCTATATCCCCAGCCCTACAGCAAATTCTTTACTAGCCTATAAAACCAGTTTGCCTCTTTAAAGTCATTTTTATGCAGAGTATTAACTCATTTGTATTTAAATTATAATTTAACTCTCACAGGACATCTAATTTTCCCAAGGCAGGAAGATGCAGTGCCAGACATGATCTTCACCAGTGGCAAGAGGAAGCACATAAAAATGCTGGGTATACTGACAAGCGTCCTCTGGGAGGGTCCCATGTTCAAACCTGGCCTGGGCAACTTAGCAGGACCCTGTCTCAATTTTTTTTTTTTTTTTTTTTTTTGCAGTAGCAGGGATAAAACTCAGGACCTTGCACTTGCCAGGCAGGCATTTATGCCACTGAGCTATATCCCCAGCCCCTAAGACCCTATCTCAAAAAGAAAGGTGAGGGAGGGAATGTAGCTCAGTGTGAAGGCCCTGAGTTCAATCCCCTATACTGGGGGTAGGGGTGGGGACACTTCAGGATGCAGTGATAGCTACTGGTCATACATGGTTATTAACAAACCTAAAAAGCAGGATAATTCTCTTCCTTGTATCAGAGACTCTTGGAGAGTGCTTCCTTTAAATACCTTCTAAATCTGAAACAAAAATCTAAGGATATAACACTTTTTTAAATAGTCCAATCCCCAGCACAATAACAAAACATTCTGTACTTAAAATAGCTTAGTAGGTTCACAAAATCTAAAAATTTACTGGATGATGATTATCAAATTCAGAAGAGAAGAAAAAGATATTTGAGATAAGGAATACTAATTCCAAAAAAATAACATGGAGAATACTAATTCTCATTCAGTACTTGAAAAACAAATAGAAATTTCCAGCAACTTCATCATTACCATTATTTCATATGTGTGATCACTTTGATGTTTCTTGTACTCAAATCCTCGTGTGAAACACTGCAAAGAGAGAAAAACTATATTACTAAAAGCTACTTTTAAAAATGCTTACTTAGCGACTGTTGCTTTCCTCACAATAGCCTGCGCTGTGTCCTCCAGGGTGTACTTTTATCTCGTTTTTTCCTCTTTTACTCAGCCCAACCTTGCTCAGCAGAGCCAGTTTCTCACCTTTCACCTTTGCTTCTTCAAATAAACTTTGCTACTGTTTTAAAAAAAAAAGCTTACTTAAAGGCTAGAAGATAGTTTATAGGCCCTCTATTCTTTTATTTTTTGAGACAGGGTCTCTCTATGTAGTCCAGGCTGGCCTTGAATTCACTACGTAGCCCATGCTGGCCTTGAACGTGTGGCAATCTTCCTGCCTCAGCTTCCTAAGTGCTAGGATTACAGGTGTGCACCACTATTGTCGGGTTAATAATATCCCTTAGTTATTGTAGGCTGATCAGGCCCACAATCTCCTGAACGAGCGCATGGCAAAGGCTAAATAAAAAGCAGCAAATGGAATGATTTCAGGGCCCAGGAAGATCAGAGCCCTCTCACAGAATTCGAGATTCTCTCAGGGCTAAGACCAAGATCTTCTCTGGGTGGCCATATTTATTTGGTTATCAGAAGGGAGGGGAGTACTCAAGAAGGGCAGAATGGGGAATCAACCACCAACAGACACCTCAACTCCATGTATACAAGTTGCCGTGATGGATGTTAAAGGAAAAAAAAACTCAGGAAGGAGAACAAAGGCTTCAAAAGAAAAAAGCAAATTTCAGAAAAACTGTGATTCTAGTTCTTCAGAGACATTACCCAAGAAAGCTGTTCAGGAGGAGGGACCTAAAGTTACATCTAAGAAGTTTGAGAAATGTGCCATGAAACCTGGGACAAAGGATGTGAGATAATTCAAGAATAAGCAACTAGGGGACAAAAGACTGAAGAGCAAATTCCAGCAAGCAAATAAACTGAAGAAAAGAAAATTCCAGCCAGCCAGTAAAAATGGTGAATCAGTATCCAAGAAACCCAAATGGGGTGACTTCAAAAAGAAGAACTAAAGCAGAGCAGGCAGCCCAGTGACAAAACCAACTATCACACTGTTGTTAAAGTAAAACAGATCTGGGAGATCTTAAGAAGAGAGACCGTGACAAAGAAAAAAGAGTGAAGATGATGAGTGATTTGCAGAAGTTGATTCAAGGGAAAATTAAAACTACTGCATTTGCACATGGTTCTACTTGTGTGATCCAGTGTTGTATTCAGTATGGTAATGAAGAACAGAGAAAACAAGCTTTTAAAGAATTGCGAGATGACTTGGTTGAATTAAGTAAAGTCAAATATTCCAGAAATAGTGTTAAGAAATTTCTCAAGTATGGAAGTAAACCAGATTGCAGAGATAATCAGAAGTTTTAGCCAGGCATAGTAGTGCATGCCTGTAATCCCAGCCTTGGGAGACGGAGGAAGGAAGATCATTCCAAGTTCAAGGCCAGCCTGGGGTACAAAGTGAGTTCAAGGCTAACCTGAACTGCATAGCGAGACCCTGTCTCAAAAAGACCAAAAAAAGAAGTTTTAAAGGCAACCTGTGGAGGATGCTGCGGCATGTGAAGCCTTGGCCATCATGGACTACACGTACAATGACAAAGCCATTTTGGAGCAAAGCGACATGCTGACCGAGGAGCTACAGACACACGTTTCAGCTTTACAGGTCTATAGAACACCCTACTCTGGACAAGGTGTTAGAGATATAGCTAGAAAAATCAGAACTTATTATGGGTGAAATGAAACAGATTCTAACTCCAACGGCTCAAAAGAAAGCTGTGGTTAAGCACTCAGTCCATAAAGTATTCTTGGATTTTTTTACCTATGCAATCTCAAAACTCAGATCAGAACTGATTGAAGCCATCCGTAAAGCAGTTGCACACACACACACACAAGACGGTGCCAGAGAGGCCATGTACTGCTTGTGGCATGGCACACCCAAGGACGGAAAAGTAACTGTGCAAACAGTGGAGACTTACGTCAAAAAAGTGGCTAATGGCCCATACTCTCATTCGGTTTTGCCAGTGGCATTTGATTGCACTGATGATACTAAGCTTGTGAACCAGATCATTGTATCAGAAATGATCAGCTCCTTGTCTAACACAGTCAGTGACAAATATGGAAGGAAGGTCTTGCTGTATTTAGTGAGCCCCCGAAACCCTGCACATACATTATGAGAAATCACTGAAGTTCTCAACAAGGATACGTAAGAAAGATACAGAGATCCGCCGTTGTGAGCTCTTAGAATCCATTTCTTCATCTTTGTTAAACTACCCACGAAGGAATGCCTGAAAGACGGTGCTCAATAAGTCTGACATTCTGGGACCTGCCACTAGAGACATGCAGTCTGCCATGGATGCCATCACCAGCCTGGCAGCAGCAGAACTACACGCTGGTGGCCAGGATGGAAAGCTTCATGTTGTGAACACCCTGCAAAACATCTAGTTCTAAAGTGGCTAATGGAGCAAGATAAAAAGATGAAAGAAAATCGAAAAGACTGTTTTGCAAAAACACTTGTAGAACATGTTGGTATGAAGAACCTAAAAGTCCTGGGCCAGTGTAAATCAGGGTGTTAGTATTCTTTCCAGCCTTCTACGGAGTACTGACCAAGAAGTTGCAAAAAGTCAAAGCTGGACTAAAAAGCCTGATTCCCACATTAGAAAAAAACAAAAACACTAGCAAAGGAACAGAAACTCTACTTAAAAAACTGACTGCATAGGTGGAAACAGTTAAGAACAAAATGGAATCATTTTCCCCACTTTCTGTTCAGTTGCCCTACTGCAGAAAAGAAGGGTGAGGGTCCATCTCATTGGTAATGTATTTCTTTTCATAAGAACCTATTATATATAAAATTATACAAAATGGAGGAAAAAATATATACATATATACAATTAAAAAAAAAGAGCGGAATCACTCAAGGACTTCTCCAAGTAAGGTATTAAATTAATCTACCCAGGAGTGCGATGCCTGAGGCATCGCATTTATCTAGTTGGAGTTGGATCCAGATGTACTTTGCTGTGATCCTGTCTTATCCTTTGAGGCTTTCTGGCTTCATCCACCATTACAGGCCTCAGTAGGGATCAATGACTCACAGATTTACTTACTATGAGTCCATCGCCCATTTCCAGACAAGGAGCTTACACCTTGGACAGATTCATAAGTAAACATGAAAAGCCCACTGGTTAATTTAAGTCCTGCTCAGGGCTGCTTTGTAGTGGTCTCCATCACACTATGCCCAGCAGGTGTTCTATTCTTCTGATATTTTTAAGGATTAATCTTGTCTGCAGCTGCAACAGAATGTTATATCCGTGATCACAGCTTATCCAGGGTCCTCAAAGAGAAAAACTCATTGGTTGTGGAGGGCTACTTTTTCCTAGAAAAATTCTTCCCTTCATAATACCACAAGGCCTGGAAATCATACTGCCTAAATTTGAATCTCAGTTCTACAGCTACTGTATTTCACCAATTCTAAGACAAATACCGTTCTACATTTTAAAACTCTAAAATCAGACTTCATCTCATAATTAAATGTGTATCAGAGTCAGGCATGGTGGCACATACTTACAATCTCAGCACTCAGGAGTCTGAGGCAGGAGTATTGCCGCAAGTTTGAGCTACATAGTGTGTTAAAAGCCAGCCTGAACTACACAATGAGACTCTGCCTCAATAACAAAACAAACAAGACTGGGCGTGGTGGTGCACACCTATAATCCTAGCACTTGGGAGGCTGAGGCAGGAGGATCATTGGGAGTTGGAGATCAGCCTGGGCTACTAAGTGAGCTCAGTTCAGGCCAGCCTGAACTGCACAGTAAGACCCTGTCTCAAAAAGACAATAAATAAATAAACCAAAAAAGTAAAAGTATATCAGGGCCTAGCCTGGTGGCACATGCCTGTAATTCCAGCCAGGATGCAGAGACAGGAGGATCACTGCAAGTTTGAGGCCAGCGTAAACAAAAAACCCAAAAACCAACAAACAAATAAAAAAGCATAGCAAAATTTTCACCAGCCATTTCTACATTTTAATATTTTTGAAATTGGGATGTTGTTTATGATCAAGGGTGTTTTGGGTCTGATAAAACATAGTATATACTGTATGACTTAACTGTTCTTTGCCTGAGCTTCATCTATAAACTAAGAACATTTATTTGCATCTTAGAACTATAGTGATAATTTAACAGCTAATCCACGTAAAGTGCTCAAAATAGTGCCTGGCACAAAGTACTTATAATTGTATTATTACTAACATCATAATCCACAAAGTAAGTTTTGCCCTTTGTCACCTACACTGAGATCACTCTTCAATAAACCCATCAACAGTGTCACCGAATGCAACGAACAATCCTCCAGCTCAGATTCCTGTAATTCCAATACTTTAAAATCTCCCTGGAAAACAAAGCGTTAAGCACTGGACCGACACACCTTGTGCAACAATCATCAGTCTTAGCCATCTGCTGTTCCTCAACTTTTCACCAGTAAAATGCATAAAACAAGACTGACTGGAAGGAACAGAATAAGGTATGCTCCTCCTAAGCAGTCTGTAGTAATCTCGGAGTTACTATACCCATAAAACTAGGCTAGCAGAGGCCAGCCTCTCCTTAGTTACCTGCAAGCAGAGAAAAAAAGGAGGTGGCCCACATTCAGCACACTTAATATAAGGTTCCATGAGGTAGGAGGAGCAGCCTCTACAAGGTGGCTTATCAGAGGGATCATCTAAAATAAAGAGAAAACAAATAGACCAGTTTTAAAACACCTTGTGATTAACAAAAAAGGTAGAATTTGCAAATGACTAAATAGATGAGTCAACTACATTGAAAAATACACGGAAACAACATGAGCTCATTCTAAATAAGCAAACACAAGTATGTTCCTTTTTACTTCAGGGCAGTTTTGTCCTTTCCTGGAGCGCACCCATTACTTCAAACAGCAGTTAGGCTGAAAAGTGCCCTGCAGAGGAATTTACAAACACAAGTTTTAAACAAAGTTTCATGAACTCACAGCTTATTTTTTGTGTGTGTGGGGTGGTCACATGGCTACACAGGTACACATAAAGCAAATCTGATAAAAGCTTCACAGCTGCTGAATCTAGACAGCAAGCAGCACACAAATAATCACTCTACTGTTCTTTCCACTTTTCCCTAAACCTGAAAATTTTCTCAATGAAAGTTGGAGTGGGGAACTGCTTTAAAGCATCTTGGGACTTAAACTTCAGATTTGAGTTGGGGTTTAAACCCAGAAATGCTCCTTTTCTCATGAGGTAGCAACAGAACCCAGCTGATATCCCTGGCAGGAGTTCACCTCCAAGAACTTAAGGAGTACAAACTTTTTTTGGTGGGGGAGGTACTGGGGATTAAACTAACACTGAGTTGGATCCTTAACCATTTTTATTTTTTCAGACAGGGTCTGGCTAAGTTGCCCAGAATGGTCTCAAACTTGTGACCTTTCCGCCTCCTGAGTAGTTGCAATTATAGGCAAGAGCCACATTGCACACAGCCAAACCCTTTAAAATCATTTTTTAAAAAGCCAGGAATGGTGGCACACACCTGTAATCCCAGCACTCAAGAGGCCAGTTCAGGGCCAGCCTGGGTTACATAGTGAGTTCAAGGGCAGCCTGAACTACATAGCGAAACTGTTTCAAAAATCAAAACAAGCAAAAAGATGTGAGAGACAACTCGAGACAGGTGTGGTGGCACATCCCTGTAATCCCAGCACTCAGGAGGCTGTAGCAGGAGGACTGCCAGAAGATTGAGGTCAGCCTGGGCTATGTAATGCCTTCAAGGCCAGACTGGATTACATACAGAGACCCTGTCTCAAAAAAAACCCCCAAAATTTAAATAAATGTCATAAAATAAAGGTATATCCCTGGTTATCCCAAACAGTTCTCTGTGTACACTTGCCCCCCAGTACCGGGGATTGAATCCAGAGTTTTACACTAAGCTACATCTCCAGCCTGCCTGCCCCCTCTCTCCCTCTCCCTGCCTCTCTCCCTCCCTCCCTCTCCCTCCACCCCCCTTCCATTTATTTATATTTTGAGACAGGATCTCACTAAGTCACTACATTAGCCAGGCCGGGCTCAAATTTCTGATTTTCCTGCCTTAGCCAACCAAAGTACTGAGGTTATAGGTATCAGATACCACACTGACTCCAAAATAGTTCTCTGCAATCAGCCACAGCATTCTAGGAAAACAAAGCCCTTGAAGGCAGATGAAGGGGTTTGTTTAATCTGAGGCCACAGTTTTCATATTCTATATAGCACTGCAGTAGCGTTTTTCCTCCCTGAAGTCCAAGAAACATCTTTTAAGCCACTGTTGTCTCCTAAGTGGTTATGATTGTTTTTCTCCATTTGTTTTTAAATGAAGACATGCTGGGCATGTGGTAAATGCCTATAATCCCAGAACTTGGGAGGCTGAGACAGGAAGATGGCCTCAAGTGTGCGGCCAGCCTGGGGTACATAACGAGTTCAAGGCCAGCCTGAACTACACAGCAAGGCCCTTTCTCACAAAAAGAAGAGAGACATGGAGAAAATAACAGAAGAAAGAAAAGTATTGCTAGTGGTAGTTTCAAATTAAATGGAACAGTAACTGCTCCATATCTCCCATTTTAAATTTTAATATGCAAAATTATATTAAAATATTATATATTAATATATTAAGTCCTAGATGACAACTTTTACCACATCATCCTCTCACTTCTTGTTTTCGATTTTTAAGAGACAGAGTCTCATTATGTTGCTAAGGCTGGGTTCAAGCGATGCTCATACCTCAGCCTTCTGAGCAATGGGACTACAGATATGTACCAGTGCACCCAGCTCTGTTCTTTTAATATTTAGCCTTGCTTCTCTTTCCTTGAACTTTCCTCAAAAAAATGCACCAGCCACTGACCAAAGTAGTTTTTAAACTGTATCTCAAAAAAAGCACTTACACCTGTAATCCCAGCACTCAGAAGGCTAAAGAGAACTGCAAGTTCAAAGCCAGTCTGGGGCTGGGGATATAGTTCAGTTGAATAAGCTCTTGCCTGCCAAGTGCAAGGTCCTGAGTTCAATCCCCGGTACCACAAAAAAAAAAACAAAGCCAGTCTGAACTACAGTGAGACCCTGACTCAAAAAACAGAAAAAAAGGGTAATCCATTCAGGACCCCTCCTTCCTCTCTCTCAGGAGCTATTCCTACTCCCCATTCCTTTTCTCCAATAAATTTTCCTACTCAACCTCAAAAAAAAGAAAAAAATTTAAAATTTAAAAAAGCAATTATTTAATAAAAGTAATCTATCTATAGTTCTTAAAGTTTAGATGCTAAAAATATGAAATGTCCTCCATTAACATTTTAAAAATATTCAACCATTGGTTATATTTAGGTCTATAGGTCTAACAGAAGTGGGATATTATACGTTTTTTAGCCTGTGTCTTTTCCCCTCACTTGCCACTATACCGTGGGCATCTTTTCATGCCAGTATACATTTATCTTCTGTGTCATTCTTATACTTTTTTCAGTACTAGGAAATGAACTCAGGATTTTGTGTACTGAACTATGACCTCAGCTCCTTCCTTTTCCTTTTTAATGTATGAATAATATTCCACTGTATCAATTATCTAACCTAATGGCCCTCAACTACCCTCTAAGAACAGACATTTTGGAAATCTAAGGAGGTGCTTTTTTCTTGCCATACTGACTAGGGAACACTTTGTTTTTTGAGTTTTTTGTTTTGTTTTTGAGACAAAGTCTTCCTATGCAGTTCAGGGTGGCCTTGAGTTTACTATTGTGTCCCAGGCTGGCCTCAAACTCCCAGTGATCCTCCTGTCTTAGCTTCCTAAGTGCTGGGATTACAAGTGTGCGCCACCACATCTGGTTTTTTTTTTTTTTTCTCACTATTTGGCTTTTGTAGGCAGAGAATAGGGATGCTACATTTCCTACAGTGCTCAAAACAGTCCTAAACAACCAAACACTGACTTGTATCCTATGCAATTTTCGAATGTGCCGTCAGATTTTCACAAAGATGAAAAACTTTACATGACCCAGAACCCAATTCTATATTACATATAAAATATTATAGATTATTTATCTTTATTGCTAGAGATCAAACAGTACATCCGAGACAAAACACTGCCACCAAGCTATATTCCTACTCCCAAAACCAAATATTTTTGACCGTTTTAGTATACATTTCTAGTAAGGCAACTGCATGTAATCCTAACAGTGATTGTGTCTGGCTTGCTTGTTGCTTTTCCTTCCTTCCTTTCTTTGGTACTGAGGATGGAACCCAGAGCTTTCACAAGGAACTACATCCTTGACCCTTTTCAAATTTTGCTTTGAGACAGGCGCTCCTGAAACTGCCCATATTGGACTCAAATTTGTGATCCTCTCCCTCAGCCTCCCAAACTGCTGAGATTATAGACACGTGCCACCATGCCTAGCAGGAGATTTTGTTTTGTTCAAAACTTTACTAGGAATTGCTCAGGGTTGAGATACTTCTTAGTCACTAATACAATACACCTGAATCATTTTACATTTGTAGTTGTGCGACATTCTGCGATTCAGTGATTCAATATATGGATGTAAGCACCTGACTACTTGAGTCATTACATCTTCCATTATAATCCTGTCTGCACATACCAAGATAGTTGTAAGTTGCGTTACTCCACTATGAATTATAGTTATGCAGGCCATTATTTTTTGACATGTGTACATATTATCTATGTGTCTCATTTCCAGTTAGTAAAGACTTTTAAAATATAAGAAAATTATAAAAATAAATAATTAGGTCTCATAAACTAAACAGTTACCAACTGGTAGGCATTCACATATTTATGTCATTTCCAGTTTTCATTATTATAAAGAATGCTGAAGCACCCATGGTGGCACATGTCCATAATCATAGCACTCTGAAGGCTGAGGCACAAGGATCTCAAGTTCAAGCCCACTGTGGACCACTTAGCAAGAGCCAGTCTCAAAAGGGGGAGGGATATAGTTCAGTACAAAAGCCTTGGGTTCAATCCTCATGGCACAAAAATAAAACAAAATGGGATGCTAAGATTATTACCCTTGTATATACAACATTCCACATGTTTCTCGGGATACGTATTTTCCTATAACGAGAATTATGCCATGGACAGAGACTTGTACAGGGTTTTTGAAATGTTTGATACATATAGCAAAATGTCCTTTTTTGGAAACCAAAAGGTATTCCAGAATTTTTCTACAGTCTAGAAGTACAGAGGATTTTTTAAAAACCATCATTCGAAATCGGAGGCAATAAAAAAATTAGTGGATTTACTACATTAAAAACTTTTTACAAAAACATTTTAAACAAAGTAAAAAAAACCCAGTTAAGTGGAAGAAAATATTTGCACATATATGACCAATAAAGAGCTGAAATTCCTAATATGCAAAGAACTTGCTGAATATGCATGAGGCCCTGGGTTTGATTTCCAGCACTGGGAGGAAGAAAAAAGTCAGGCATGGTGGCACGCCTATAGTCCCAGATACTTAGGAGGCTGAGGGAGGATTGCTTGAATCCAAGAGCTGGATACCAATCTGGAAAACAGAGCAGACCCTGTTTCAAAAAATGGGGGGGGGGGGGTTGCCGACGGCATAAAAATGGCCTTAAATACATACATGAAAAAACTGTTCTGCTTTACTAAGAGAAATAAAAATTAAAACTATTTGGAGATATAATCCCTTATTCATGAAATTAGCAAAAACTCCAAAGCTTGACAATATACTTCCTCAGCATGGCTATGAGAAAATGGGCACTCATATTTGCTAGTAGGAATGCAAAATAGTTCAGCTCTATAGAGGGAATTTAGCAACATCTGTACAAAACCATTCATTATTTTTTGAACTGACAATCTGAATTGTAGAAATTTACTCTGAATATATATTTCCAATGACCAAAATACATCTTCCCAAGATTATGCATTATAAGTATGGAATACTACTTAGAGGGCCAAGATTAGACATTACTTTAATAAGGTGCTGCCAATATATGGGCCACTATACAGCTATAAAAAAGGTATGAGAACTAGGGGTATAGCTCAGTGGTAGGGCACTTGCTCAGCATGCTTGAAGTTTTGGGTTAGACTCCCAGCACCACAAAAAAAAGAAAGAGAGAATAATTTCTGTAAAGAAATACAGTATTTCTAGGAGTTACAATAAGGAGGACAAACTCCTACAAAGTACAAAAGAATATATATATAGTTTGGTATCATTCTTAGCCAGGGATATAGCTCAGCAGCACAGTGCCTTGCTTGGCAAGAGCAAGATTCTAAGTTCAATTCCTGGTTAAAAAGAAAAGTTCCTGGTATCATTCCTATAAGAAACTATGGGAAAAAATACATCCTCTGTTTCTTTGCAAAAATAAGTAAAAGATAAACCAGAACAATGAAGTTGGCTCAAAAGGTCAGAGTAAGGGGTATTAAAATACAGTGGAAGAGATGTAAGAGTTGAGTGGTTTTTCTCCAAATACACTTAAATATTTGATCAAGCAAATATCAAAAGACCCTAAATTTTCCAGGGTTCTGGATGCCAGCGTGGGCAAACCATTTGAGTCTAGAAGCTTAAAATCAGCCTGGGCAATATACCACGACCTGCTCTCAAGAAACAAAAGCAAACAAGCTTAGCATGGTAGTAAAAGTGTTTTTTGTTTGTTTTGTTTTTTGAGACAGAATCTTGCTATGTAGTTCAGATTGGCCTTAAATCCACTATGTGTATCTTAGGCTGGCCTCAAACTCACAGTAATCCTCCTGCCTCAATCTCGCAAGTGCTGGGATTACAGACATATGCCACCACACCTACCCCAAAAGTAATTTTGTTTTTAGGTTCCTTTTTGAAGGGAACGGGGTGAGACAGGATTTTGCTATGTAGTTCAGTTCAAGCTGGCCTTGAACTTACTATGTAGCCCAGGCTGGCCTCAAACTCACAGCAATCCTCCTACCTCAGTCTCCCAAGTGCTGTGATTACAGGCATGTATCACTGTGCCAGGCAGCTCATGCTTTTTTAAGCAATTGTCTTTAGTATCATGGATACATCATAAATCTGTTCATGTCTACATATGTATATACTTTGTACGTAAAAATAAAGATGTTTTTGTTCATTCTCCAGCACCACCAAAAAAAAAAAGACAGACTTCTCGGCAGGCTGAAGCAGGATTGCCGTGAGTTCAGCCTGAACCACATAGCAAGATCCTATCTCAAAAAACCAAACCAAAACAAACCAAAAGAAAAACCAGCATAAGACTTCTGCTGAGTGTGCACACCTCTGTAATCTAAGCACTGAGGAGGCTGAGGCACAGGATCGAGTTCCAAGCCAGTGTAGGTTACATAGTGAGTTCAAAGCCAGCCTGGAATATATGGTGAACCCTGTCTCAAAAAAAAAAAAAAAAAAAAAAAAAAAACAGAAAAGAGACAGTAAATCAAGGGAGAAATTTTGATGAAACACAGCACCTTTTAGCCTAAAATTTTCTCTCCATGAATTATATGCAAGCAAAAAATTATGTCATATAAAAGATATATGAATACTCTTTATATTCTTTTTCTTGCAACTCTCTGTACACTTAAAAATATTCCTAATTAAATTTAACAATTTTTGAAACATATGTTTTTGTGTATGTGGAGCTGGAGATCAAACCCAGAATCTTTAACAAGACAAATGCTATATCACTGAGCTGTAAATCTAGCCCTAAGGAGGGGCAGAGGTTCCAATTTATGCTCCTAGCATTGAAGCAATTTATTCAGATTCTCCACAAGTACAACAAAAGGGCTGAACCAGGTGCATCTGAAGGCTCCGTTCTGTTCTAAATCTATACAAGGAGTATGGTGAAGAACAAAATAGATCTCCTTTATGGAACTGAAGAGCTGGATATGATGGTGCATACCTATAATCTCAGCACTCTAGGAGGCTGAGGCAGGGGGATAACAAGTGTGAGCTCAGCTGGAACAACTTTGTGAGACCATCTTGAAATATAAAATAAAAAGGGCTGCTGGATGTGGTAGCACCTGCCTGTAATCCCAGTGTGCATGAGGCTGAGGCAGGAGGATTCCGACAAGTTCAAGGCCAGCTAGGGCTACATAGTGAGTTCAAGGCCAGCCTGAACAACATAGTGAGACCCTATCTTTTTTTTTTTTTTTTTTTAAAAAAGAGAGCTGGGGATATAGTTGTGGTATAAACGCCTGCCTGGCAAGTGCAAGGTCTTGAGTTCAATTCCCAGTACCAAAAAACAAAACAACAACAAAAAGAGGCTAGAACCGTAGCTCAGTGTAAAGACCCTGGGTTCACTCCCCAGTACCAAAGTGGAAGGGAAAAAAACCTACTGACATAGATAGGAATGGTGGCAGAGGCCTGGAATTCCAGAACTTGGTTGGCTGATGCAGGAGGATCAAGAGTTAAAGGCCAGCTTGAGCTATACAGTAAGTTCAAAGCTAGCCTGGACTAAATATCGAAACATGTCTCAAAAAAAAGAAACAAAATCCCAAAAAGTACTGCTGAAGAAACAAAACCCCATAATCCCAGCACTCAGGAGGCTGACGTAGGAGGATCGTTGTGTGTTTGAGACCAGCCTGGGCTACAAAGTGGGCTCAAGGCCAGCCTGAACTGCATAGCGAGACCCTGTCTCAAAAAGACCAAAAAAAAAAGAAGAAAGAAAACTCCAAAAGTACTTCACAGTTGTGACTACTTAAATTTATTTCACACATATACTATACCATAGTTCTCTGTGTTACCATTTTTCCTGTAGCTTACTCGTAGAATGGTAGTGCCACTTAACAAGGGAAACATGTTATTGATTCTAAAGAGAAACTTTTTAATTCAACAAAAATATTTTATTTTTTAAATATATTTTTATTTTGACACAGTCATACAGATTTATGCAGTACATCATTTCAATACATGTATACGATGTGTAACGATTAAATCAGGACAAGTGGTGTATCCACCACCTCAGAAATCTATCAGTTCAAAAAAAAAAAAAGAAATCTATCAGTTCTTAGTGTTGGAAACATCAAAATCCTCCCTGCTTACTATTTTGAAATATGCAATTAATTACTGTCAACTACAGATATTCTTCTATGCTATAACCATCAGAAGTTATTCCTCCAATCTAACCCCACTGCTTTTTTAAAGTTTGACTATAGGTTAATCCTACCATGCCTGGTCCATTCAGCTTTGTTTTCTTCTAGGCAAATGCTCCACCACTGAGCTACACCCTTAGCCCTTGGCTTTGTGTCCTTCTAAGACTCAGAGTGATATATTTCTGTCATACGTGCATATGTCATATGCAGTCAATAACTACTGGTTGATTTTATTCTGATTTGAAACTCCTAATTCCTTTAGGCTTTGATCCATAGGCCATTACTGCTTAACTTACAAGGGTGTATTTTTCTTTTCTTTCTCAACCAACTTCTACTTCAGTCTGCTATTAACATTCACCTGAGACTTGTTCCCATGGTACTTACTGCTAAAGGAACCCAAACGATCCATTCCCTAATTGGCAAAGGCCACTGCTTTGACCTTCTTTAGTGCGCAACTTCTTCAAACTCCAGAACTGGCCAACACGTACACCAGTGCTTGATAATTCCTGTGAACCAACAGAAGTGGCAATGGATCAGACGAACACCCCAAGGGACAAGAAGATAAACATATTCAGTTCGTAAAATGCATATAATAGCATCTCTCTCTTAAGAGTTATGAGAATTAAAGAGGTCAGTAATCAAATATCAGCGCCCATATAATGCAGGGTGACTCCTGGCTCACAGCCAGCCCTCTATAAATTTTACATATTTCTAATGAACAACTACTAGCTTTCTCTGCCTAGCATCACTTTTCTTTTCAGCTTTTTTTTTTTTGAGGAACTGATCATTCCATGTCTTATGGTATTGGTGGGGCTGCTAATCACACACCAAACTCCTCCCCTCAGCAAGCAGCTTTGCAGCTTTCTGTTTTTTTTTTTTGTTTTTTTTTTTTGAGACAGGATCTCCCTATGCAGTTCAGGATGGCCTTGAGCTCACTTTGTAGCCCAGGCTGGTCTCAAACTTGCCAAAGATCCTCCTGCCCCAGCCTCCTGAGTACTGGGATTACAGGCATTTGCCACCAGGCTTAGGCCAGATTTCTTATAGAAATCTGGACCTTTTTTTGGCAACAGAGCCTTGCTGTGCCATTCAAACTGGCCTTGAACTATGTAGTCCAGACTGGATTCAAAGCATAGTACTGCCTCAGCCTCCTGAGTACTAGGATTACAGGACTGCATTACCATCCTTAGCCCTGAGGGCAGTCATTGATTCATCCAGCAATTTGGTCCATGAGCTCTAGCTGTTGAGATCTCATTTATCTCTTCAATAAAACTTCAACCTGAATGAGTTCCTGTTCCAGAAAACCAAGGAATCCTATCTATTACAACATATATTTGTTTACTTATATACTCTTTCAACAAATGTACACAGTATCTTTTTGAAGGAAGGATGAAATCATATTTCACACTAAGTCTTTCTTGTACAGGTCCATAATGTCTTTTTTCTACTGTATATCCCCATAACTTTTTATCTCTTTTCTGAAATTTTTCAATTATACTTTATGAAGATTACTTCTGAATTTGTATTTTTCCCACTTTAAAATATCAAGCACCCAGAAGGAACTCATTGAACACATAAAAAAACTGGACAAATGTTAGTACTAACTTCATCATTAGTTATGAAGTCATCATTAGTCATTCACTGCTGGGATGACTTCTTTTACACTGACTTGTTTGTTTGTTTATTTTGTCTTTTTGAGACAGGGTCTCATTTTGCAGTTCAGGCTGGCCTTGAGCTCACTTTGGAGCCCAAGCTGGTCTCCCGATGATCCTCCTGCATCAGCCTCAGTAATTTAGTGAGACCCGGTCTCAGAAATTAGACAGCACAGTGCAAAGGCTCTAGATTCAATCCCTAGCATTTCCCCCAACAAAAAAAGAGAAAAGCATATTTGCACAATATCTCACAAGTAGTGAACATCTAAGCCATTTCAATATAGGTTAAAAGATGCATCAGATAGTCTGTTAAACACTCCATGTCTCGTTTAAAAATTAATTTTAGTCGGGTGTGATGCTGCATGCCTGTAATCCCAGCTGTCGGGAGGCTGAGGCAGGAGGATCCGTGGGAGTTCCAGACCAGCCTGGGATACAAAGTGAGCTCAAGGCCAGCCTGAACTGCATAGCGAGACCCTGTCTCAAAAGGTCAAAAAATATAATAAAATAAAAATTAATTTTATTGGTGCATTTTAGATAAACATAATAGCATTCATCATAGGGAATTTGCACCTGTACATGTTTTAATTCTTTTTTTCCTGTCTTTTTTTCCCCCATTCCTCTCCCCTCCTGTCAATCCCTCTTCCCCTCATTTACAAAAACTTTTTTCCATTTTTTCCTTCTATTCCTTTTTCTTCTCTCTCCCCTACCCTTCCCATTTGAACATTTTCTATTTCACAATACCTATTACATATGTTGGTCCTTATTTACACTTCCTCTCACACCAGAGAAAATAATGTGATATTTAAACATGTGTGTCTGATTTAGTTAAGAGTATAGTCTCAGCAGGGTGTGTTAGCGCACGCCTGTAATCCCAGCATTCAGGAGGCTGAGGCAGGAGGATTGCTGAGAGTTGGAGGCCAGCCTGGGCTACAAAGTGAGCTCAAGGCCAGCCTGAACTACATAGCAAGTCTTTGTCTCAAAAAGACAAAAGCAAATAAACAAACAAAAAGAGTATAGTTTCAAGGTTCATCCATTTAAGTATAAATGTCTCAAATTTATCCTTTATGGCAGAGTAGTACTCCGTGTGTAAAAAAATCTTTACGCATTCATCAGTTGATGGGCATTTGGGCTGTTTCCAAGCTTTAGCTATTACAAACTGTGCTGCTATAAACGTGGGTGTGCATACATCGCTGCGGTAACACTCCATATCTTAAGGCACAATATTGCAATAAGCAGGCTTTTTTTTCTTTCCTCCTTTCTTCTCACAAAGACCATTTAGTGACACTAACATCCGTAAGAGGATGGACGCCGGATCCAAGTAACACAGGATGAATTCCAAAGTTACTGGATGGAAGGCAAGCACTGTACGGAGGGACAGGATTCCGCGTGGCACAGAGACGCGCAGGCTTTGCAGTTCTGCAGCTAACGTCCCAACCCTTACTTCATTATTTTATCTAAGCCCCAGCTCTAAAATGGTGCGAAACACCTCCTTGGGAGTTCAGTGTCGGTCGAGGGCTCGTCACACAGCGGCTGTCACAGGGGTCCCTGTGCACTCCCCTGCAGAGCGGCGCTCCGAGACTGGGACGCGGCGGGTTTGCCCGGCTGCAGGCGGGGCCGAGGGGGTCAGGCGGGGCCGCGCGCCGTCCTCCCCCTCCCTCCCCCACTGCTCCGCGTGGCGGAGCGCCGCCCGCCCGCCGCGTGTCTCCCGTCGCACCTCAAGACTCTATTTCCCCGCAGGCCTGCCAGAAGGGCTCGCGCTGGCTGCCCACCCCGCTCGCCTCACCTCGCTGCTTCTCCTACCTCAACACTTAAGAGTAGACGACCGCGCAGTGCCTCAGCTTGCGCGCGCTGACCCAGAGCCTGCGTGCTCGTTCCCGCGTGCGTGCGCGCTCCCGGGACGTGCAGCCGGCGCCTCCGTCCCCGCCCCTTCCTTTTCCCCTCCCTGTCCCAACTGTGCGCGGCTGGTGTGCTGTTCCTCTGTTCCTCCTCCCTTTTCCTGGTCCGCGCCAGCCGCCAGGGGAGATCCGTCTGCCTGGGGTCTGGGAGGATGGGGCCGAGCCGCTCGCCTGACTGTTGAGTCTGACCGGTAATCCCTTTGCCATGTGGCGTGTGGTCTGTGGCCGGAGGCTTCCTGTTGGTGGCGCTGTTTGGTCCCGTTTGGAGTGCGTAGAGGCCGACCCGGCTGCGCCGGTCCGGGTTTTGTGATAACATTCCCACTCCCGCCCCATTGCCTCCCACGGAACCGAAGCGGAGGCTCTGGGCCCAAGGACAGCGGGCCGTGGCCCCTCTCCGGTCCGGGCCACGCAATGCCGCTCATGGATTAACCAGACTTGCGGGGTGAAGAGAGTACATTTCGTTGAGAGGCTCCTGGAACGTCGACAGTGTCTCCTTTGGGAAGAACCATCCCCTTCTTGGGCTTCAGATGCCCAGATGGAGGTGCAATGATGAAAGGATGTGGTGGTCCACTCTGATATCAATCTTGAGGGCTAGGTATGTCCCAACGTCTCTTCTTACTACTAATAGTGATTACTATCATAGCTGCCATTGGTCGAGTACTGCATGCCTGGCATTGTACAAAGCAGGTTACACCTATGGCCTCATAATACAACCTTATGAGATTGGCAGTGTTCTCCTCATTTCCCAAGGGTGGATATATGTATGTGTAGGTACGTCTTTGGGAACACGCTGCTAGGAAGTGTTGAGGAAGGGGATTCCAATCGTGTCCTATCTAGCTCAACTACACTGCTGTTATATGTATTCAGAAGTCTGTCTCTGATAAATTTTGCTCAATCTCTTTTAGAACACATTTACACTTCCTGCCTGTGTGGACCGTCTATGCAGTTTTTTGGTCTGTGTAATACAAGTTCATTGTTAAAAAGAGGAAAAGGAAATTTTGCGTGAGCGAAAATTAACGTGCAGATCATCTCCCAACATGTTCAATAAACAGTTAAGAATTTGATATATACCTTTCCAGGCATTTTCCTATGCATCATTTCAATAAACATAGGGTATTTTACATTTGATACCTGCCGAAACCTGTTTGTTCATTCATCCAACAAATATTTGCTGGGAATTCAGGAGCAAACAAAGACAGTGCCTCGTGGAGTTCATACAGTAGTGACGGAGATGGACAAGAAGCAATGCACACGTATTAGCGAAATAATAATGTCCAGGGATGTGGTTTTAAGGAAAAACAAATCAGGATACATGAATAAAAGTGATGTGAGGATTCTCTGTTAGTTAGAACAGACAAGAAAAGCCTCTAAGTGGAGGCGTCACGTAAACAAATCTAATCATTTAATGAGAAAAGAAGCTAAGAGGATTTCTGGAGGGGAACTAGAAGAGAAACAGCAAGTGCAGACATAGGGCCTTGTTTGGCATAGAGAAGAAGCAAGGAGACCAAAAGTCTTCCACACAGCCAATTGGAGGAAAAATAAGAGGCAAAACAGCAAGAAGCCAGATTGTGTGTCATGTCACTAAAATCCCCTCTAATACCGGGATCTGTTAATTTAAAACGGCATTTGCCGTTTGTGCGTACCTGTAATCTTAGGATTGCGAGTCGCAGGCAAGCCTGAAACTTACTGAGACCCTAGCTCAAATTAAGAAATACAGGGGCCAGGGATATGGCTCAGTGTCCCAAGCACCTGAGTGGCAAGCACAAGGTCTTAAGTTTGATTCCCAGTACCAAATAAAGTAAAGGCATGGGGATGCAGCTGAGTGGTGGAGGGGCCCTGAGTGTGCTCTCCAGAACTGCAAACTAAATAACGAATAAAAATTTTAAGACAGGGCTGGGAAGACAGTTCAGCAGCACAGGACCTGCCTGGTAAGCACAAAGTCCTGAGTTCAATTCCCGGTACAAAAAAAAAAAATTAAGATGACCAAAACAGCATTCACTGAGCACAGTGGTGCAAACCGATAATCCTAATTACTCAGGATAGCCGGAACAGAAGGATTGAAAGTTCAAGGCTTGGGCTGGGGATATAGCTCAGTAGAATAAGCGCTTGCCTGGCAAGTGCAAGGTCCTGCGTTTGATTCCCCCGTCCCGCCAAAAAAAAATAAATAAATAAGTTCAAGGCCACCCTGGGCAATTTACCGAGAGACCTTGTCCCAAAATAAAATAAAAAGGCTGGCTGGGACTGTATCTCAGTGGTACAGTATCCCTGGGCCCAAAACCCAGTATGGGGGAAGGGCGGCCTCTAAAGCATAGCCTTCAGCCACCTGGAAATTGCCTTCAGTTGATGTTAGCCTTCTATAGAATTAATTCTAAGCCCCAATTGAGCTTGCTTAGGACAGACCCACACAAATTAAAATGCACAGTGTGAGGAAAGCTAATACTGGTGAAGGAGTTCAGAGTTTTTGCCATAAGCAGTGTTGTGATGGTGTCATCACTTACAAAACCAGCTGAAGGGTATGGGAAAGGCCAGATTTGGAGGAAAAATTAGAAGTTCTGCTTTGGATCTGTGTTTTGCCTTCTAACTGGAAATGGCAAATAGGAGCCTAGAGCTCAGTGGAAAGGTCAGGGCTAAAACTGTGCAACTGTAGTAGAATTGGTTCTTTGTGTCTTCCCCAGACAGAGCTTGAGAATAGACAGTCTTTTCTTCTTTATAAGCCCATCGCCCAGAAACATATCCTCAACAAATATTTGTGAAATGAATAAATAAAAGCCAAGGTATTAATGAAATTACCCAGGCAAAATGTGTAAGATAAAAAGAAAATATGCACTCTTATGTTTTCTCAGGCAATCCAAGCAAGCACGTGGGTGTGGTTTACAAGTAGACAGATCTGATATGCTCAGTCAATTCCTGATCTGCACATGTTGTTCCGAAATAATTATTGCCTTGGTTCACCCCTAAAAGTGTCTTTGGACAATAAATTTCTAGCTCACTGTTTATGGAAGACCTTTTAGGTTCTAGCATCTTCCTATACAGTATCTTTGGCATCAGTGTCCCATTGACAATTCATTTCTTCTGTCGATGGAAGGACCCCATTTATCCAATCAGTGACTGTCTAGCCACTTTTGCCAAGGTACTGCCTACTTCATCATGGACTTTACTTCTTTAGGAACCCTTCTCCTGACCCCTCAAAGGCTGAGTTATGGGGCTGGGGATATAGCTCAGTGGTACAGTGCATGCCTGGCAAGCACAAGGTCCTGAGTTCGATTCCCAACTCCAGAAAACAAAAAATGATGCTAAAGGCTGTTAAGTAGCTCACTTACATACTCCTAGGGCACTCTGTGTTTAACCTGTCATACCAAAGGTGACTGGGTGCCTTGTTTCCTCACTAAACATCTCTGTAGGGGAACCTATTAAAACACCCCTTATCCTTTTCTTTTTTTGGCTTTCTGAGACAAAGTCTGTAGTTTGGCTGGCCTTGAACTCACTTTGTAGCCCAGGCTCTCCTCAAACTTCCTGGTAATTCTATTGCCTCAGATCCTTTCATTTCTAACTAAAGAAGTTGACTTTTGAATGAGAAATCCAACAAGGAAAATTACATCCAATGTATCCCAAAAGTTGGGATTGAAGTATCCCAAAGTTCCTTCTCAGCTTCTTTGCCACTTTGGTTAGACAGAAAAATGATGCTTACAAGCCTCCTTCTTTATGCAAATAATGCTCTGTCATGTCTAGTTGTTTCCTATATCCTGAGTGTTGAAAGTCCATAAACTTTTTTTTTTTTTGTCATTTTGAGACAGGGTCTTGCTATTGAGTTTGGCCTGGGCTTGAGCTCACTTTGTAGCCCAGGCTGGTCTTGAACTCACAACAATCCTCCTGCCTGAGCCTCCCAAGTGCTGGGTTTACAGGGGTGCACCACAACACCCAGCTAGAGACTTTATCTCATCTGATCTTCCATATTTTTCGTGTAACTGAGATGGCCCCTTATAGGTTAGTATGCAAATAGATAAAAAAGTTTAAAAGTCTGGCCATGCTTTCTAGGCCTTGCCTTCCTCCCCTTTCTGCTGAGATACACCACATCTGTGTAACTCAGCTGGCGAGTGAGGACCTGGAGCAGAACACTTGTCCAGGCACAGGGGTCTTCGAAGCAAGGAGACTTCCTGTGATGCAATAGGCTCAGTGGGGAGAAGACTTCATCTCACAAAGGGCCAGCACCCCAAGGCGTATAGCTCTTGGGGTTCACACGCTCCGGCACTTTCACAGAAGCTCTGGCTTTATGAGCCTCTCCTGCCTATGCTGTCACCCTTGTTCTCCCCCAGCCCTCTCCTCTGGGGCAGCCCTTCCCAGCTCTCTCCGTGGTCACTCTGTCAAAGGGACTGAGGAGTCAGACCTTCGCCTAACAGGGTTCCTAGATGCTTATATAATGGAATCCACCCTGCCATGACCAGTGGCAGGAAAAGGATTGAAGCGCCTGCTAATCCACTTCAACACAGCCATTCTCCCTGCCTGGTGTGTTTCTCTGCACAGATAGGAGGAGCCTTAGGATCTCAAAGTGAGAAAAGAAGACAGTTGTGCTAAAGGGCCCTGCTGTGTCCCATAAAGACAAGACTCTGAGAGGTAAAATGACTTGTCCTAAGTTATTCAGTTGTATACTATATAGCAAGGCCAGAATATAACCAGATCTTCCATACAGCAGAGGAAACAATCGACAAACTAATGAGAGAAAATATTTGTGAGCCACATGTCTGATAAGATTAATATCCAAAATACAGTATTAAGGAACTCAACAGCAAGAAAGGATGCTTACTTAAAAATTTATTTTTTAAATTGACCAAAATTATATCTTACACAACATGTTGTGGTACAAGTATACATTGTGACAATAATCAACATATTAACATATCCTGAGAGATTCTGAAAAAGTCAGATTCAGAGAAGCAGAGTAGAATCGTAGTTACCAGGGGTAGAAGGGGCAGAGATTGAGAAGGTGGTGGCCAAAGGATTTAAAATTTCAGTGAGAAAAGAGAAATAAGTTAGGCAACCCATTGAGGGGAATGGATAAATTTCCTACTCTGAAAAAAAAAAAGTAAGTTTAGGAGAGTCATTACACAGTGTGGTGCCCACAGTTAATAACAGTGTATTGTTTTCTTAGGAATTACCAAAACAGTAGTTTTTTGGGATTTTTTTTTGTGCTGGGAATTGAACTCAGGACCTTATGTGTGCCAGGCAAGTACTTATGCCACTGAGCTAAACCTCCAGTCTCCTAAGTAATAGATTTTAAGTGTTCTCATCATAGCTAGGCATGGTGGCACACGCTTGTAATCCCAGCACTCAGGAGGCTGAGGCAAGAAGATTGCTATCAGTTCAAGGCCAATCTGGGATACATAGCCAGACCAGATCTTAAAAAAACCAAAATAAATGAATAAGTAAATGAATGTTCTCATCACCATGAAAAATGATGCCCGTGAGGATATGTTAATATGTTGATTGAGCCATGTCAGAATGTGAAAATATATTAAAACGTGATGTGTACTGTATAGTTTTTGTTGATTTAAAAAATAATTTTTTTGTACCGGGAATCAAATTCATGACCTCAGCCTTGCCAGGCAAGCACTTATGCCACTGAGCTATGTCCCCCAACCCTAAAAAATAAATACTTAATTGTAAGGTTTTTTTTTTTTTGGTACCAGGAATCAAACTCAGGACCTTGCACTTGCCAGGCGGGCACTGTGCTGCTGAACTATATCCCTAGTCCCCACAATAAACTTTTAAATAAGCGTTCTATAGGTAAATAAAAAAATAAATAAAAGGGGTTTTGTTTTGTTTGAGGTACTAGGGATCAAACTCAGACACTCTTCCCCTGAGTTACATCCCCAGCCCTTTTTTTGTTGTAGTTTTGTTTCTTTTGTGAAAGGGTCTTGGTATGCAATCAAGGCTGAACTTGATTTCTCAGTGTAGCCAAGGATGGCCTTAAAATCACATTCTTCCTGCCTCAGCCTCTCAAATGCAGCAGTTGAGATAATAGATGTGTACCACTATGGGGTTAATAATATCCTTTAGTTATTGTGGGCTGATCAGGTCTGCAATCTCCTGAATGAGTGTACGGTGAAGGCTAAATAAAAGGAGGCAAATGGAATGATTTCAGGGCCCCCAGAGGATCAAAGCCTCTCACAGAATTCAAGATTCTCTCAGTGCTAAGACCCCGACCTTCTCTGGGTCGCCTATATTTATTTGGTTATCAGAGGAAGGGAGGGGAATACTCAAAGAAGGGCAGAACCACTCAAGGACTTCTCTAAGTAAGGTGTGAAGTTAACCCACTGAAGAATGAGCTGTCTGGGGCTATAGTCTTCATCTAGTTGAGGTCTGACCCAGGTGTCCTTGGCTGTGATCTTGTCTTGTCCTTTGAGACTTTCTGGCTTCATCCACCACTATAGGCTCTAGTAGGGATTAGTGACTCACACACAGAGGTTCACTTACTATGAGCCTGCCATTTCCAGATAAGGAGCCAAGGCCTTGGACAGATTCACAAGTGAACATGAAAAGCCAATTGATTAATTTAAGTCCTGCTCAGATCTGCTTTGTAGTGGTCTCCATCATGCCACCATGCCAGGCTATTTTTTTTTAGAATTCTCCCTTATTAAAGACAAGCCTGATCTATACAAATGTAACTCATAAGCTTTTTTTTTTTTTTTTTTTTTTTTGTCTTTTTGAGACAGGGTCTCACTATGCAGTTCAGGCAGGCCTTAAGCTCCCTTTGTAACCCAGGCTGGTTTCGAACTCACAGTGATCCCCCTGCCTCAGCCTCCTGCATGCTGGGAGTACAGGTGTGTGCTACCATGCCTGGCCCTTAAATTGTATTCTTACCTTTTTTTTCTTTTTTTTTGGCGATAGACCTTGTGCTTGCCAGGCAGGCGCTTATTCCACTGAACTATATCCCCAGCCCATTATTCCTTAAATTGGAAGTTACCAGGCATTAGGGTTTTCGTAATATAATGGCCATTATTGTTTTCACGAATCTAGGCCTTTGTTACCCATCTCTTGCGTCTCTTCATCACCTTACTGACTTCTTTATTACCCACGAAAATTGTAGGATATCTACCCCATGAGTAGCCAGGACTGGGTTAGAATATAAAAAAAGTTAGATGAACTAGAACTAGCTAAGCTAAGAAGATCTGTTTTTTAGAATTTGAAACATGTCTACTCGGGCAGCTTTGCTGGCTACTTTTCAGGGTAATGTAGAGTTTGCACCTTTTGACTCAAAATAGGCTCCTTAAAGTGCCTTGTATCACGTGGTGACTGATGATCTGTACTCTTTTGCAACCACTAAGTGCCCAATAAATGTTTGAAATATTTGTAAGGATGTTGACACAATCTTAACACAGTTACAAAGGCATAGGCTTTGAAGCTTTCCTACATTTTTGTCATTCGTGCAGTTTACCATCATCATCTTGGGGAGAGGGACATATCCTGGATCTTATTTAGAAGTTGTTCTAGGTAGGCTAATACTCTGCATTAGAATATTTTCATCATTTGGATCAGGAACTTCTATCTCCTGGACTTTCTTCTGGTATCTCCTTCAGCTTCTTTCTTACTTACTGAAAACTAATTAAAGTATATATTGTCCCACAGGTCATAGGACAAATGCATAGGTGTAGCCTAGTACTATATAGGTAATCCAGCCCATCCCCAAGTGGAGAAAAATTTATGTCTCATTTAATTAAAGTAAATAGTAAGCAGACTTATGTATTATGAACAATTAACTAGAAGACTGTTCTTTGAGTAGAGTATTTTACTATTTTAATCAAATAAAACTCCCAAGGTTAATCTGATGCATATTTAATGATGTGTAATTGTTATGGTACTGCATGCTAATTAGGCCTTAAATGTTAAGCTATTTACATAAATGACTGTAATTGGTTACTTTTTACACAGCCAAACCCATTTTTTAGTGTTTGCTCACTTTATTAATTTTCTAGAATCTATAATCATGTCAAGGACAACAGTTTTCTCTGAAACCCTTTACTATTTAATCATACAGTCGCACAAACATGCTCTTTAAAATGACACAGCAGTGCACCCCTCCCAACTGAGTACTAAAAACAGCTACTGTTCACAGCTCTTTGTGTATATGTATTCTCCTATTTTATTCCTAAGAAACCCATTAAAGGAGATGGTATTCCATCTTACTGATGCAGACACTGAGAGAATGTAAGCAAGCAGCCTAGCAGATTCAATCTTCTATGCAAATCTTCACCTACTACAAGCAACCTCAGTAGGCAGGCGGTAGATCCCAGCAGAGATAGATCAAGTTACTACTTTTGGAGGTGAAATGGCTCTGAGAGATGTGGAAATGTATAACATGCATATGCAAAGAGAGAATGAGTGATGGAAAAGAAGAAAGGGTTTGTCAGCGTGGAAGAGTTGGAGCCTGTCAAAGCTGACTTTCTTAGTGTCCTTTCCACAGAGGGCCTTGCCTAGCAAATTTCAAACACTGCTGCCCCCGTACAGCCTAGTGTTTTGTACAGATACTGTGTCAGCCTAATGCCACTGAACATTTGAATTTTGGAACTAACTCCCCTTATTCTGATTCCCAAAAGGAATCATAACTTTTTTTTTTTTTTTTTTTTTGCGGTACTGGGGATCGAACTCAGGACACTGCACTTGCTAGGCAGGCGCTTATTCCACTGAGCTATATCCCCAGCCCCAGCCCCCCCAAAAGGAATCATAAGAGTTAAACTCCTGTTTTGTTTTGTTGAGACAGGGTCTTGATATATAGTCAAGATTGGCCTTGAACTCACTCTGTAGCCCTCACTATGTAGCCCAGACTGGCCTTGAACTCATGATGATCTTCCAGCCTTAGCCTTCCAAATGCTGGGATTATAGGCCTGTGCACTATGACCTATAGAAGTGCTGTTTTGCAAGCTTGGTTTGGGTTTGGGTTTGGGTTTGGGTTTGGGTTTGGGTTTGGGTTTGGGTGTGGTTTGGTTTGGTTTGGTTTGGTTTGGGAACAGGGTCTCCTTATGTAGTCCAGGGTGACCTTGAAGCTGCTATGTGGCTTAGGCTGGTATTAAATTCACAACTCTCTTACATCAGCTTCTTGAGTGCTGGGATTATACATATATGTCACTGTCACCAGACAGGGCCCAAGGTAGTTCCTGAAGCTGAAATAAGGAACCCAATCCACCCTAATGACAGAATGGGCTTGCAGGTTCACTGACTCAAATTCTCAGGACCTGTCAGTAAGAAGCTCCAGAAGGCTTTATTAGGTAGAAAGTTTAGTAAACACTCAAGTGGAGTGTGGGCTCTCAAGGGGAGGGGTGCTGTATTTCCTGGGACTTGAAACATATATACTTCTCGCGGAGTGGAAAGCCCAGAAAAGGGTGGCCTACTGCCTGGAAGGATACCAGCCCATATTACACATATGAGCTCAAATTTTTGTGTTTTCTTTTTTGTTTGTTTTTTGTTGTTCTTGTTAAGATGGTTAATTTAAACATTCTTTGACTTCTCTCAGCCTGTTCTTGTAGGTTAAGGCTTCTGCTCTTTACTTTTTCAAGTAAGCCAATTATGGACTTTGAGTATCCCAAGGAATTTTGAGTGTTTGGAAGGAAAGGAGCTTAAATGTAACCAAGGGAATGGACATTGTATGGTTTGCCTAGACTGACTTCCACTGGGCCCCAGAAGTTAGTCTTTTATTAAAAGTGCAAGTTTTAGTTATGATTTCCTTTTCTCCTTTCTACTTCTCTTTCATTTCCTCTATCTTATCTCATCACTATGCCAAGTACACAACTTTTTTTTGAGATAGAGTCTCAGTATGTTGCTCAGACTGATCTCAAATTTCTGGGCTCAAGGGATCCTCCAGCCTCAGCCTCCTAAATGAGTAGCTGGAATTATCCATGCACGCCACTGTGCCCAGCTGCAACTTTTTATCATTGTCATCCTGAAAGAGCCTTTGTACACAACTGTCTCCCCCATGAAGTTTTAATAATGCAGATGTTCTATTTATGTCTATATATATATGTACTTTGCACGTTAAAAAATAAGATATTTTTGCTCGTCAGGGATAAGATGTTAAGTCCAGTGTGGTGGAACATACTGTAATCCCACACTGTGGCGGCTGGTGCAGGAGGATCACTGAGAATTAGAGGCCAGCCTGGGCTACATAGTTTAAGGCCAGCCTGAACTATAAAAAACAAAACAACAACAACAACAAAAAACCTTTTTGCTGGGCACAATATAATCCCAGCACTCTGGGAGGCTGAGGTAGGATTCCAAATTCAAGCCCATCCTGGGCAACCTGGCAATTTAGCAGGATCCTGCTTCAAAATAATAAAGGGGCTGGGAATGTAGCTCAGCGTAAAGACTTGGGCTCTGTTGCTTATACTAAAAGAAAGAAAGAAAAAGAGTTTTTCCTCCCCTACTAATAGTGCATGGGGTAAATAAGGATGCATGAATAATGTAGCTCCTATGTTTCATACATATGACAATTATATTTCTCACTGTAAACTAATAAATTCTGTTCATATGACAATTGAATTTCTCACATGGACTAAATAAATTTACATATGAGCTTAGTGTGCATCTGCTTCTAAATAATATAGTCATTTCTCTCTGTGTTGAAATTTTGAGTTTCTAAGCCTAGAAAACAGCCTAAGAGATCTGCAAATCAACCTATACATATGCCTCTTAAATTGAAACTTCTGGAGCATCCTTATGGGTTAGAGATGTGGCTCAGTCATAGAGTACTTGCCTGGCATGTGTGAGTCCCTGGGTTCAGTCCCCAATACTGCCAAATAAAAGCATTCTTATGTGTTCATTCCTCCATTTATTAAATACTTATTGCAGTTTATTATTACGCTAGATTCCAGGGATTCAAAGTTTAATAAAATGGTCTACCCTCAGCTGAAGATGGTTGTGCATGCCTGTAATCCCAGCCCTCAGGAGGTTGAGGCAGGAGGAATATGAATTCAAGGCCAGCCTAGGCTATGTAGTGAGATCCTGCCTCAAAACAGATACCCATACTGTAAATAGTTACATACAAGTTGATATATGCTAGAGACATTGAGGCTTCCAAGAAAGGATTGGTCAATTCTAGTGAAAATTAAGGGTTAAGTCTCTGAGAAGTAAAGAGCTAAGTGTTACAGAAGAGTGGGAAGGAAATTGCATACAGAATAACAAATTATTCAAAGATCCAGCAGCATAAAATAGCAAAGCCACTTTGGCCTTTGGTTTTTGTGAGGGTTTTTTCTCCTCCCTCCTTTTTGTTTTATTTTTTTGAGACAAGGCTTTGCTAAGTCGCTAAAATGCCCAGGCTGAACTCAAGCCTTTCAGCCCTCCTGGCTCATTTCTCCCAGAGTGCCTGGCTTTCAGGCATGTACCACCACAGTTGGATCCAGTCTGGCCTTTGTGACTGAAATACAGAGGGCAAGAAAGAGGGGAGTCATTATACATGGAATAGCACAGGGAGAAGTCAGACCATTGTTGCAAGTTCAAAGACAGCCTGGGCTACATAATGGGTGAGATCTTGTCTCAAAAAGAAAAAAAGAACAAAGATGGCTTTTCCAGTTCACTACAAAAGCCATGGTGAAGGAGCCAGTGAACGATTTTGAATTGGGGCATAGTTCCAACCCTGAGCTGTAGAACTACTCCTGCCTGTCTAGTGTCATAGTGCATGTCCCCACTGCTCAGGAGGGGGGGGGATTGCAAGTTGGAGACCAACATGCAAAAAATTCAGAAGTCTGAGATTTCCTAGTTAGTTAGGGAGGATGTGAAATAATGGGCACTCTTTATTGCTGGCAGGGCTGTATTTGGTACAATCACTTTGGAGAGCCATTTGCAATCAAGCAAAGTAGAACAAAGTCCTACAACCCATGTTTCTACTCATTGGCATAAGTCCTAGACATAGACATATCCAAGCATAAGAAATAAGAAATAAACTACTATCTGATATTATTATAAGTATAGTTTAAGAGCTTTTAAAATCAATGTCTCAAATAAAATCAATGTCTCTTCCATAGAATGTTTGATTGTTTTAATGGGAGAGGACTTTATCCTGTAGCCCCCATACTGGTTATTCTTCTCTTCCAGTATATTAGGGAGCATCAGTGACCAGAACACATACTTGGAAAGTCTTTTGAGTATCATCTCTACACACATCCCCACGGGGATTGAACCCAGGGCTCTCAACATGCCAGGCAAATGTTCTACCACTGAGCTATATCCCCAGCCCTTTTTATTTTGAGACAAGGTCTCACTAAATTGCCTCGACTGATCTCAGGCTTGCAATCCTCCTGCTTCAGCCTCATGAATAGCTAGGATAACAGGATACTGCACTGGGCTGTGGGCATCATCTTACTCTGTGGAGATAATGATACTGTCTAAACTTACCATTATCCATCCCATATTAAGTCTTAGTACATGAGACTTAATATAAGACAAAATTTGCCTACTATGAATGATCTCCCTCCTTGAGCCTATAGTACAAATTACACATTTGTGCTATATCTGTGTTAATGCATGTTTATGTACATGATGGCTTTCTTTAGAGGGCGCAGTTGGCAACCCCAGCCACTGGGTGGCGTAAATTCACAAGAGTCCCGTGAAAGTAATATCTAAATTACAATTTAAGGTGCACCCATAGCCAAACTGCACCAAATGAAGGAGGGTTAAGTAGAAGAAAAGAGTTTTCGTAGTTGGGATTTCAGTGTAGACATGGGGTTAAGTTCCCTAGAGACAAGGCAAGGCAGGTTTTTGACATTGGATGATTGGCAAGTCAGATTACTGAGTAAGGGAAAGAAAAAGGAAAAAGTGCTGAAATAATAACGGAGGAGGTTTAAGAAATTTGAGAGACAACAATATACTATAAATCTAGAGAGATAAATTCAAGTGCTACTGACAGTTACAGTGTGGGCCCTCACTGATCTGCATCTCCCTAGTAACCAGTAGCAGTTTTTATATGAAAATACAGATTACCTCATTGTCTTCTAGAAAAATCAGTTCTGTTACCCTTAGCTCCCCATTTGGTGGTGTGATGTTATACACATAATTTTTTTTTTTTTTTGAGACAGAGTCTCACTTTGTAGTTCAGGTTGGCCTTTAACTCACTATGGAGCCCAGGCCAGCCTCAAACTCTCAATGATTCTCCTGCCTCTGTCTCTCACATACTGGGATTACAGGCATGTGTCACCATACCTGGCCAACACAAAATTTATCTACTATAAGCACAGTGCTTTGTTGATACAAAATAATACAGAGATCTACAAATTAATACAGACACACCTTCACGCGGAAGAACCAGGAAGTATACATTAAAAAACATAAATAGCAACTCAAAGCAGCACAGGGGCCATTGTGTGAACTCAGGAAATTGAATCCCTCCTGAGTGGGAGAGGAGGTGTAGAGGGTCAGAATGCGAGGCGAGGAGGGGATCATACAATTCTCAACATGTCCAGGGCTAAATTAAATAATCACAGATGCACATAATATTGCTTCTTTGGAAAATGGCTGGACATAAACATGAGAAAAATGCTCTAGATCACAATCCCCTGGAAATGTTTTAAGAAATCCAAAATAAGAAATTGTGTGGGTAAGAATGATTAGGGCTCATGGCACCCCTAAATCCTTAGGGGTGTAGAAAAGGAAGAATGTTAATGGCCTGTTCAGGCCTTTCAGAGATCCACAATCCTAGATAGCTTTGATTTTTGAGATCGTAGCTATATTTAAAGAATGGAAAAATTGCAAAACAGATGTAAAACTGTTGTATATTGTGTTTATATTGGGCAAAGTAATACTTTTAACACACACACAAACTGAGTGTAGTGGTGCAGCCCTGTAATCCCAGCCCTCTGGGAGGCTGAGGCATGAACATCACAACTTGGAGCTCAGCCTAGGCAATTTGGTAAGACCCTATTTAAAAATTTTAAAAAATAAAAAGGACTAAGGGTATAGCTCCGTGCAAAAGCCTTGTGTTCAATACCCAGGACCACAACAAACAACCCATCCACCAGTACAGCTATTTATTTAATGTCATTCAGCAGTAACTTCTGATATTTAAATTGCAGGTTTTATCCAGGTGTGATGGTGCATACCTGTAATCCTAGCACTCAGGAAGCTGAGGCAGAATTGCCATGAGTTCAGGGCCAGCCTAGGCCATATAGCAAGTTCAAAGCCAGCTTGAGTTACAGAGCGAAACCCTATCACACACACACAAAAGTATTTGGATGAGCCAGGCTTGGTGGCACACACCCTTAACCCCAGCACTCTGGGAAGCTGAGTCAAGGGGATCACAAATTTGAGCCCAGCTTTCTCAATTTATCAATTTAACAAGATCCTGTCTCCAAAATAAAAAAATTAATTAATTAATTAACTAATCAATAATAAAAAGGGCTGAGGAATAGTTCAGTGCAAGGGGCCTAGGTTCCATCTCTAGTATTGGAAAAATAAAATAAAATTATTGAGCTGATACAGATCCTTCAAAAAGGCGGCAGAAGGTGCCAGTTTCCCTCTAAAACTTGAAAATAACCACAGTTTAATAAATGTGCTGCTGGATATGGTGGCGCATGCCTGTAATCCCAGCACTCTGGAGTCCGAGGCAGAAGGATTGCTGTGATTTCAAGGTCAGCCTGCACTGCATAATGATACCTTGTCTCAAAAAAAAAAAGCCAATTGAAATATAATAGTAATATGTTAGTAAAAAATGGGTTAGATTAAAAATAGTGTGAAGAGCCAGGCCTCTTGGCACATGCTATAATTCCAGCTCTCTGGGAGGCTAAGGCAGAAAGATTGCAAGTTCAAGCCCAGCCTGGGCAACTTAGCAAGACCTTGTCTTAAAACAGCAAATTTTAAAATAAGGCTGGGGGTGCAGCTGTGTGAAAAGTTCCTGAGTTCACTCTCTAGCACCCCCTCCACACACACAGATACAAAAGATTATGAAGAATGTGACGTTATGCAAGCTATATATTCCTTCTTATCATGTGTATATATACTTATAATGTCTATAAAAAGGCATACATGTGGGAATGGTAGTTACCTCTGGGAGGGGGAGTTAAATATAACTTTATTCCCCCATGCCTTTATACTTTTCATTTTAAAAAATTTTATAAGGAAAATGTTTTAATAATCAGAAAAATGAAATACAATAATTCAATGAGAAAGAATCTGCAACAGAAACTTAGTACTTTATGGAGGAATAATGGACACTTGTACAGAAACAATGTTTCATCAAGTTGCATCTCTAATATGGGCACTGAGAATGGTATCACTGAAGCAATCTGCAGATTAAAGTCCATGTCCCCAAGTCCATATAGGAGTTCTCCCTTCTTTGCCATCTTTACTTTTCTGAAACCTCCACTGGTGACAAAATAGAGGATTCAAAGTTGTTAACTGATTGCCGAGTCAGAAGATCTGCAGAGGGGTCTTGCTTTGCCAGGGGAAATGGTTACCCAGACAGTGATATGTACAGTTTTGACCATCAGTAAGTTTCTATACAGAACATCGATATAAATGTTACCCAGATTACACTTTTGCAGATCTGATGAACACAGACTTTGCCGCAGGTTTCGTCTTTCTGGAAAATGCCATGTTTTGAATTAAGGAACATTTTGTGATGAGTGAGGCTGGAAAGGGTGGGGTCGAATGAAGATCTTCTAAGAATATAATGCTTTTAAGCAGCCTCCCTGCGGTCTTGGCAAAGACTAGGCATCTCTCCACCCCCATTTCGTGGTAAAATAGAATAATAGATGAGATCTGGCACATTCAGGGCGATGTGGCCGTATGTCCTTTCTGTCTGCTATGTATGCAGAGCATGCACTGTGGAACATCAGAGGTTCTTTAGGGCTTCCTTGAAACCTGTCATCATCACCCATGCTTTCTGTCTATCGTTTCTTCCAGTCTCAGTTTGCTCTCCTGCTAGCAGAGTTTTGAGAATCAACATCTCAGACGGTACTTGAAATGAGAGAAGGACACAATTTGTGCATGGTTTCTTTGAGAAAACGAAGAAACTAGAATTACTTAGAAGCAGGCTTATTTCACCAAAATGAAGTGGTTTCAGAATCTTCTGAAGATGACACCCTGCATTTCTCCTTTTAACCCAAGCACTGCTTCAAGATCAGCTGTTCCCACTTTCTCAGCAAACTCTTACTTAGGCAGATTAGACTATTCATAGTTGTGCCCTGTGAGGAGTCATCATAATCATTTTAATCTGGAATCCTGGTGGTCCAAACTGTATGCAGACTATTAAAATAAGGCATAGCCAGCAGGCAAGAGTACCGTAGGTCCAAGGCCAGCCTGCACTACATAGTGAGACACTGTCAAAAGAAACACCCCCCCAAAAAAGTTATAATATCAGCCCTGATTTGGGAACTCTGGATTCTCAGAAGACTTCACTAGAGTAATGTTTGTCTGCAGCGCTAACCCCTTGGTGATGACTTCTGAGGAGGTTTGCAATGCTTAGGGTTGGGTTCCAGTCCCTAGTGTGTTCATAGCTACATGTGATGGCAGAGGCTAAATCCTAAAATCCTATGAAATCAGCCTGGGAGAGTAGGTACCCCAAGTAAGCTAGGTGACAGCCACGAAGTGAAGTCGGCTGTAGGCAGAAGTTGCCTGTGAAGGCAGCGGAGGAGTTGGGATATGTGTCACACCGTCACCCAGCTTGCCCACTTTCTCAGAAGCTGTGCTTAGGTCTCTGTCCAGGCAATAAGGTCCATTCACAGTGCTTGGAGGAAGGTTTTTGGTCCTTATTTGATGAACCACAACCATTTTCACGGCTGTACAAAGTTAATCACAGAGGCTTTTGGCCATTATCAGTAGCAGTGTTATAAAGGTAACTGCCTAGCCCAGGCTCTTCACTGTTTTGGCGTTATTGATTGCAGTGCCTGGATGACGATCTGACTGTAGCACTGGCAGGGATCTTCAGCAATCTTCAGGATACAGCTCAATGGTAGAGCACTTGCATAGCATGCACAAGGCACTGGGTTCAATCCCCAGCACCACCACTGAGAAAAAGTTTAATTGTAGCTCAGTGCAAGGCCCTGGGTTCAACCTCCAGTGCCACACACAAAAAGAGAATCTTATATTGATTAATAATATGGAGAAGGCAGTGTATTCATTTTTTTTTTTTTTTTTTGCGGTACTGGGGATCGAACTCAGGACCCTGCACTTGCTAGGCAAGCACTTATTCCACTGAGCCATATCCCCAGCCCCAGTGTATTCATTCAATGGGTGAGGCAGAGCAGAACTTTTCAGAAGTATGTCTGGTGGATAATAGTGATGCCTGTGGCTTTCTTTGAGTTTGATGAATTAGAAGCATCTTGTGCAACCTACAGATTGAAAGGAAATATGAACGATCAACAGGATGAGAATTAATGATTCTCCATATATCAACAAAGGAATTGCTAAGTACAAAACCTAGTATCACTCCAAGTACTACTTCATTTTACCTCTTTGTTACCCAGTACTTAACACTGAGAAAATATGATCAAGGTGCACATAAGAATAAAAACCTATAATTTGTTGGAAGCTATAACCCACTAGTGAAGTGCCCACTGACTCCTTGCTTGACATATTTGCCTTGAGTAGAAAAGCCTCTGAGTACAGTATCTGGGGCTGTGATTCTACCAGATATGCTGTGATTCTACTTCATTCTTTGAATCAGGTCCAAACAATCTCACTATATTTAGAAAAAGGCAGAGATTTTGGGACCTGACCAAATATTTCTAACATTGTCAGTAGCAACGGTGTGAAGACCTGGGTGGAGAGATTATCAGCTTGATTATTGTTATGTGCAGCTGACACAGAGTGGCAGCATATGTACCATCCTAGACTAGGTAATTTTTTATTGTATTGGGGATCGACCTTCTGTGTGAGACAACCTTTGAATCTATTCTAAATGCTGTATTCTAGAAAAGTAAATACCTGTTTATTTGTTTGTTTGTTGTGTTTTTTTTTTTTTGGCTTTTTGAGACAGGGTCTTGCTATGCAGTTCAGGTTGGCCTTGAGTTCAGTTTGTATCCCAGGCTGGTCTCGAACTCACAATGATCCTCCTGCCTCAGCCTCCCAAGTGCTGGAGTTATAGGCGTGCACTACCACACCCAGCTGTTTGTTTGTTTGTTTATCTATTTGTTTGGATTTTTTTTGAAACAAGGTCTTTTACATTGGCCAGGGTGGTCTTGAACTTGGAACTTGTGAGTTCAAACAATTCTCAGGCCTTCGTCTCCCAAGTAGGCTGGGACTATAGGTACACACCACTGTTACTATAGGTAACATCTGGCTTTAATTTTTAAAGTATTGGAAACCTTGTCTCTATGCCTTGGAAAGTGTAGAATTCTCAGAGTAGGTACTTGGAAATCTCTAATAGCCAAAGGCTAAGTCTACTCCTGCCTGAAACTGGATTTTAAGCATCCAGCTGAGCCAGTGATATAGTGTCTATTTCAGGTAGCAAAGAGTACTATTAATTTATAATGTTGTCAGAAAACGCAAAGATAAGAAAGAAAGAAATTGGCTTCCTAAGTCTTCAAACTGTTTTCAAGAGTGATGGTTCCTAGATTTTGCTGTATATACCCCTAAACTGAGCGTGGTGGCACATATCTGTATTCCCAGCACTCTAGGAGGCTGGGACAGGAGGATTATAAGTTCAAGCCCAGCCTGGGCAATTTAGCAATTTAGTGAGACCCTGTCTCAGAAATAAAAATCTGGGGATGCAGCTTAGTGTGACGATCCCAAGTTCAATCTCCAGTACAAAGAAAAAGAGGAGAGGGGAAGAGAGGAGAAGGGAGGGGAAGGGAAGGGAGGAGAGGGGAAGGGAGAAGAGGGAACGGAAAGGGAGGGGAAGAGAAGGGAGGGGAAAGGAAAGAAGGAAGGGAGAAAGAAAAAAAGGAGAACAAAAGGAAAGAAAGTTACCTAGGGACAAGAAAGAACATACAGTATATATACTGCAGATTCTAAGATCTTACAATTGTAGGAATCCTCCTTAATACAATTTTTTAAAACACAAAGTTGGAAAGCCAGGTGTGGTGACACACACCTGTAACCCCAGCACTCAGAAGGCTGAGGCAGAAGGATCACCATGAATTTGAGGACAGTTTGGACTACATAGTGAGACCCTATCTCAAAAACAAAAACAAAAAATTAGGTACAAGGTTTTGGGACAGGGTCTGTGGGTCCTCAAATTTAAGCTTTATTATTTTCATAGTAGATCCACCCCTTAGAGAACTTGTTAAAAATCTTAAAAAGCCAGACACAGTGGCTTGGACCTGTAGATCCAACTACTTGGGAAGCTGAAGCGGGATCCCACCTTAAAAAAAAGAGAGAGATTTTTGGCCCCATTTGTTTTTGGTTTTGTTTTTGAGGCAGGGTCTTACTATGTAGTTCGGGCTGGCTTTGAGCTCACTAGGTAGCACAGGCTGGCCTCAAACCGTGGCAAACCTTTTCCCTCAGCCTCCCAAGTCCTGGAATTACAGATGTGTGCCACCACACCTCACACCTAGCCAGACATTCTGATTCAGAATATTTGGGTCCAGATTATGTGTTTTCACTAAGTGCCCCATTGTGTTTTAGTTCGGTTAATGTTAGCAAACAGCAATACAAATACCTTTTTCTGACATTTAAAAGAATTACCCGCATTTGCTTTATTAATAAAGTAGCTTTCAAAAGTACCAGCACTTTTGTGTTAATCGTATTTCTTCTAAGCAAGTGACATAAACCAGAGAGAACACTTCCCTTCTCAGGCAGAGGGGCGGCTGGCCCGGGTTCCTCGTCTCCCTTCTTTTGCCTTCTGCACAACTGCTGGCATTGGCACAGCCTTCTGGCTCTTTGCCATTGTCTCTGAAAGGAGAAAATGACTGGTATTAACTTTCATGGCTAGTAAATATTTGATTATTTTCCAAACCTCATGTTATTGAGAGGAAACTGTCTCTTCCAAAGAACATAGAATTACCTCTCCTACAGAATATCTAAGTACAGCAGAGGAAAGGAACTTGCAGTTAGCAAAACCTCCTGTGTGCCCGCTGCCTCTCACACAGGATGTCAGTGAACCTTTACAACTACAATGTGAAGCAAATATCATGAGTCCCATTTTATAGACAGGCAACTGGTGTTGGAGAAGGCAAACAACTTTCCAAAAACCACTCAGCTGGTGAAAGCAAGGAGCAATCTGCCCAGGCTCAAAAGTCTGTGCTTTCCAAGCTGCTTTTGGAGCAGTAGAAGCTTTTTTAGATCAAGTTCAAGAATCAAATACATAACCAAACTTACAGGACATGGGACTTCAAAAATGACAAATACTGTAATGGCGACTCCACTGAGCAACAGGGTGGCAGCAATCAGAAATTTAACCACAATACTCCATTTCTGCCTCTTCTCTAAGTTCTCATCTGTGTCTAAAAGGAGAGAGGGTAGAAGAAGGAGAAAAGACAGTGTGAATGAGGGGGGAGACTGGGCCCTGACCTGAAGTTCTGGCTCACAGGCAAATAGGGGCCCAGCCTGACTCCGAGGTAGAGACTACATTTCCATTTCAGATGCAGATTCAGATTCAGGGGTGGTTGCACATCACAGGCCCTTCTCTCTCCTCCACTGTAGCTTCTTCCTAGTGAGCAACTTCCTTGGATTTGGGATTTCCCATACTCATGTAGAGCTGATGCTCTCCAGGGTAGAAAAGGCTTGAGCACACAAGTTCTGAACTTATCTTTGCCTGTCAGCTTTCTCAGAGTCCTTTTTCTTTTGCTCTGACACACTGTATGGAGTTAAATCATCTTTCCTATGCTTCTCTTGAGTTAAGTAGGGTACAGGATGAACAAAGGTGAATTGACTTTGCTTCTGTGTCCTAAGCCAAATCAGGGTAAATGGCTCGTAATGCACTTAGTTGTTGCTAGTGTTGTGTTTAGTTTTCCCTTGGCTGGAATTAGGATACAACCCAGACATAAATCTTACAGGATTTGAATCCTGGCCAATGTAGGAAGAGTTGTTTCTAAAAACAGTGAAGATGAAAACACACACTCGGTTGGTATCATCACTGTTACAAGTGCTGAGCACTTAAATGTTATGTAGGCATGCAATAGCTGAAACTACCTACCATGTAGGTACAATACATTCTGTCCCAAAATCCAGCAATGGATTCAGTGGACAGTTGTGTGGAGGTAAAGAATCATTAACGGTGTCAGAATACAAACGTTTCTGAGAACTTCTTTATACAGAAGCTAATTTGTTTTCATAAAAGGATGAAATTATTCTCTCTTTCACAGCGGTAGTAATTGAATGTATGGCCTTCATGCCGAGCTAGCCCTTATTTATTTATTTGTATATTATTTTGAGACAAAAATCTCACTAAATTGCTCAGAAAGGACTAGAACTTGTGATCCTTCTGCTTCAGCCTCCCATAGTGGTGTGAGCCACTGCGCACAGCCTAATTTTCTAATGTAAACTCTAATTTAACATCCAAGAAGGTCCTGGGAGACCCAGACTAATATTGGGACTCAAAATGTCTTTCTCTCTCTCTCTCTCTCTCTCTCTCTCTCTTTCTTTCTTTCACCTGTACCTATTCTGTACCTTGTGTCAAAGAGCTGGAAAAATCTCCAGTGCTTGTAGTTGCGCCTTCTTTATTCCCAGAGGTTGTGGAGGTGGAAGCAATAGACAGAGCCTCGGATGAACTCCTCTTCGATGGGCGGACCTTACATTGAGACAGCCCTGGTAAAAAAGCTATGACATGAAAAAGAAACAATGTAAGAACAGCTTTAGAAGGAAATTTTATCCTGCTGTACTTTGATTTTTATTGCTTTACTTTTAGCTCTACTCACCTGATATTGAACTTCTACTTGTAGCCTCAGTGATCTGTCTGTTCATAGTTTAAGGTATAGGCACAAAATAATGCCAAGAATAAATGAGGGAAGAGATACTAAGTTATAGATTAAAACTGCATGGGGCCTTTAATTAACAGAGTATCAGAGTGAAAGAGTAAGCCCTATCTTATTTACCTATCATTCTTAATGTAATCATAATAATAAAGATGGAGGGTGTAACTCTGCTGAAAGTTTCCCTCTTTAATGAAGATGGCTCCAAAGTCCAAGGAAGAACATGAAATATAATTTTCAAGTCTGTTTAGTAGAATTGAAGTCAAATCCTCTGAGAAAGGATTGAAGAAAGCAAGAGGAGTTGAAAGATGGAAAGCCCTCCCAGCTTCACAGACTCCTTAATTTTGTTCATTCAGCAAATGTTCAAAAACGAGTATCTGTTATAGGCCAGGCACTGCTTCAGTAGTATGTATATATCAATTGGATACATTCTAGTGAGGCAGCAGGCAGAGGAGGGAGGTCCAGGGGCAGGATAGAGGAAGCGGACAGTAGTGAAATTAATATACTTTATGATATACTAGGAAGGGATACGTGCTACTGATAAACGTTGAAACTAGAGCAAGATAAGGGAGTGGTGGCGTGAGGGGTGCGGGTGGGCAACAGCTGGGGAAACTTCAGTACAGGTCTCAGAAGGGGAGAATTGAACCAAGACCCGAAAGAGTATAAATTGGTTGTTAAAATTGGTTGTCAGAAGTAGCCTATTGTATTTTAGGCAATTCACTAAGCATGTTGTACAAATAAACACAGTATTTATGATAAAACAAATGTCTTCAAAATGTATATTATTTCTATAATGTCATACTGGGGAAAAATAAGTCATCTGACTTTTTTTGGGTGTTGAGGCAAAACAGGCAACCTCCGTTTTGCCTCAATATCCAAAAAATACATGGTTTGCCTATTTTGATACAGAAAGGAGTGATTTGGAGCATGGTCATTTGAGACCTGTTGATCATATATGATACAGGCAGAACAACCGTGCCAAAGGGCCAGAAAAATTTATCGGTGCACTTTTTATTGGACTTACTTCTAAGAACTATTTGGTTCCAACAGTTCCTCAGGTGACAATAAAACTGATTCATTTGGAGTTAAAGAAATTCTCAGATAACATTTATTGTATATAATTTTCTGGTTTGTTTTAGATTTGTTATATATGACATGTACTTCATATGGTTAAAGGTGGCAAATCAATAGTTACTAGAAATATAAAAAAATAGTTACCACAGTTTGTCATTTTTCTAGGGTATGTTTGATGCTGTTGTTATTGCTGATTGTACTACATTATTCAAGGTGACATTATTGTTCTAATCAGTTGTTCTTCCTGGTATGCCAAGACTGAGATTGCCAAAGGGTCATTAAAAATACTATAGGCCAGTGCCAGAGAACCAGGAGCTGGACCAAACCAGCAGCAACTTCTCATGCCCAATAAATTAGAGAGGTAGGATCTTGTAGCAGACTCAAAACCCAAAAGCCAGCTATACCTGGAGGACAGAAGTAGTCATTTCCTAAGAGTTTTATGTACTAGCAATAAAGCTACTTGCCATAAGCAGTTTATAAGCATCAACCGGTGAACTAAACTTTAAAAAAGTACAAAGTGAGAAGACCCTTAAGCAAGATGCAACCCCAGACTTCTAGCTCACAAAAGGCAAACCCAGGGATGGAACAATTTGAAAGCTAACCACCTAAACTCTCAGAAGTGGTAATAGCACAAGTAGCAAAGCAGATGAATGAGCCTCTAGAAAAAAATCAAAGCAGAAATAATTTCTCAAATAACTATAGAGATGGGGATCATAATGAAAGACATGCTTAGTGACTCTAGGGTGGACACAGATGAAAAAAAAGAGGAGCTTAGGAAAATAATGGAAACCATGAATGCTCAACATAGGAAAGAAATGGAATCCATGAAACAAATTCAAACAGATATCCAGGAGATTAAAAATACCACCAAAAGTAAGCACATCAGAATGAGCCAATGTGAGGACAGAATATTAGATATAGAAAACAGGATTGTAGTTAGCAATCATGGAAAGATTTCATAAAAATAGCAAGAAACCATGAAAAATCAGTCCAATAGCTGCTAGATGATACAAAAAAGAATAACATAAGATTGACTGGAGCCAGTGAAAAAGCAGGAGATAGTGCAAACAATGTAAAACAACCTGTACATAAAACAACTTGTACATAGGAGTAATGGCAGAAAACTTCCCAAGCAGGAAAAAATAATTTGTCATACAAATAATGAGGCATATAGGGCTCCAATTAGCCATGATAAAAAAAAAATCTATACCAAGGCATATAATAGTCAAGATTCCAGAAATTCAACAGAGTATTAAAAGCTGTTTAAAAAAAAGAAACAAATCACCTCATCAGAATCACAGCAAACTTCTCAACACAAACCCTCAAGTCAAGGAGAACTTTCAGTGAAGTTTTGTTTGTTTGTTTGTTTGTTTGAGAGAGAGTCTGTAGTTCAGGCTGGGCTTGAGCTCATTGTTATCTTCCTACCTCAACCTATCGGGAGTACAGGAGTGTATCACCACACCTGGCTGGAGTGAAGTATTTCAAACTCTAAAAGAAAATAACCTCCAACCCAGATTGATGTACCTGAAAAACTAGCTTTCGAAATGGATGAAGTAAAATACTTCCACGACAAAGAATACCTGAAGAAATTCATAACCACCAAACCAGCATTCTAAAATATTCTGAAGGATATTCTAAAAAGAGATAACAAGGACTACAACTCCATGAACCCCAACAGAACGAATCCACCAGGCAAGGCAAGCAATTAAACAGTTAAAAAAAGGGAACCAATGATACAGAAATAATATGACAAGGATAAGTCAACAAATACCAGTTTTAACAATCAGTGTTAATGATCTTAATTCACCAATCAAAAGAAACAGACTGGCAGAATGGACAAGAAGCAAGATTCAGCAATATGCTGCATACAAGAAATATATATAATTCAAAAAGAAATTCATAGACTGAAAATCAAAGAATGGAAAACAATATCCATGTGGCAGGCATCTGGAAAAATGTAGGGGTAACTATTCTAATTGCAGATAAAGTGAATTTCAAGCCAAAACTGATTAAGAGAGACAAAGAGGGTCACTATACCCTTGAAAAAGGAAACAATCCAAGAGGAAAAGAAACAAGAGTAAAGATGTATGCACCAAATACCAGCTCACCCAAGTATATAAAACAAATATTAATAGACATGAAAAATCAAATAAGCACTGATACATTTGTAATGGGGGACCTGAATAACCCACTGTCACAAATAGATAAATGAGACAGTGGGTTATTCAGGTCCACTGAATATCAGAACTGAACCAGCCTGGGCAACTTAGATCTGGTCTCAACTTAAAAATAAACTGGGATTAAAAAAAACAAAAAAATCCAAAACAACCCAGAAAACTACCAAATGTATGGCCAGGGATATAGTTCAGTGGTACAGTGCCTCCCTGGAAAGCACAAGGTCCTGAGTTCAATTCCTACCAAAAAAAACCCCAGAAAAATAAACTGGGATAAAAAAATAAAATAAACTGGGATGGGGATATACTTCTGTCATAAAGTGCTTGCCTATTATGGACAAGGTCCTGGGTTAAATTTCCAATATTGAAAATGATTGGTTGCTTGACTCTGGTTTCACAGAAATGCGTGGTGAATGCTGGTTAGGTTCCATATATGTATGGCCTAAATAATGCAAGGTTCTAGTTTAAACTCTTCTTCTCAGAACCAGCCACCATGTCATGAAGGAAGAAGAGTCTTCCTCCTTCCTTGAGAGGATAGCTCAAGGCAAAATTTTTAATTAGGTCAGGTTGATTTTGACATCTCTTCTTTCCCTTAACCTCCCACTTTTCCTTGTCCAGAATTTCTAAGAGCTATTGTTCCTAACTGCCCTGGGCCCTACAATGCATGGCACTGTATTCACCCTACCTAGAGCACTACAGACTCCAAAAGGACTGAATCTCACCCTTGTCCGTCACTACTGTCATTGACCGAGAAGATTTTCAATTTTCTTGATGAAAATTGAAGCTATACCAGAAGAATATATAAATTCAGTGCCTGCAGCATGTTTTATTTGGAAAAGTTGGAAAGAATAAGAATATCTATCAGTAGAGGGCTAGTAGAATAAAGTATGCTCATACATCTGTCAAAAAGAATGAAACAGGGCTGGGGGTGTATGTGGTTCAGTGATAGAACATGTATTCAGCATTCGCAAGACCCTGGGTTCAATCCCTAACACCGTATGTATGCATGCAGGCAAATTTGTGCATATAAATGTGGAACAAACCTATAAGATACATTATTAAATTTTAAAAAGTGTGTATGGCTGGACATGGTGACACAGGCCTGTAATCCCAGCACTCATCCTGAGCTACATAGTGAAACCCTGTCTCAAAAAAAATTTTTAAATACCCCCCTAAAAAATCAGTGTGTATATGCCACCCTTCCTACTTTTAAAATACATGCATCCTAACCCTGAATAAATGGAAATGTACGTTATATCCTTAAGTGAGAAAAATATTAAAAAACAAAATAAGTGCATCCATATATGCTTAGAATATTTCTGGGAAGAAGTATAGTAGTTGGTAACAGTGGCTCCTTCAAAGATAAAGAAATAGAAGATAAACAGGAGAAGAAGGGAGATTTACTTTTTACTGTAAATCTTTTTGAATATTTCCCTGTATGAATTTAAGTTTATTTTTTCTGGTGTTGCAAATCGAACCTAGGGCCTTGCACATGCTAGGCCAGCATTCTGACTGAATTACATTCTCAGCCCTACTGTGTGCATTTAAAATAAATAAAATTCAGAAAAAATATTGTCTAAAGGAGACTCATTAAAAATGCAGATCTAAGAAAATCACAAGATACCAGGGCTAGAAGTGACCTTAGAAGTTAGAAAACTGATTCTCAGGACATAGATTTGCCCAAAGACACTAACTCACTACCTTGTGGCTTTAACACCAACCACCATCAAGGTTGTCAACTAAAACTTTGTGTCTACCTGTATCTCCTTTTCCAGTCTCACCTTTGCCTCTTAGAAGAGATTCAGTCTGCAACTTGGGTGTGGGGATTAGGTAACAGCTTGGAGAGGCAGAGTGGTATCTGTGGGGTGCAGCAGAGACTGTCAGGTTCTTCAGAATATGCTTGGCCTCAGGCCTTCTGTTTGAGTACAGAAGCTTGACTTGCACTTTGTTCCCAGAGCCAAGGCACTGCAGGGTAGCCATAGTTTGATTGTGGGTGAATGTGTCCCTTTTGGCTCCTGTGTGAGTTTCTGGAAGGAGAGCAGGACAGAAGAATGCATCTTATTCTTAATCTGAACAGTGCCCAGCTAATATACTTGCACTCGTACTCCCTATTAAATGCCACGTCTTCTGGGCACATTGAGGCATGTCTGTAATCCCAGCTACTTGGGAGGCTGAGGCAGGAAGATCACAAACTTGAGTCTAGCCTGGGCAAGTGAACAAGACCCTATCTCAGAATAAAATAGAAAGGGCTGGAAATGCAGCTTAGCACCTGCTAGGTTCAGTCCCAGTACCAAAAAAACCCCCCAAACAACAAAAACTTCTATTGCTACACCTTCCCCTCTTTCAGTTCACCTCTTCCTCAGTATATATTTATAGTACTAAATATCCAATATCCAAGCCTTGCTTTTGTTCCAGCCTGCCATAGGTCCCCTCAAGATAGGTCCCCTGAAGATGGCAATTCAGCATAAGTAAATGGTTATAAATTGTTTTCTAGGTGCTGCCTTCTCTCTCTTCATGACCTCTTCTGTTTGATTTATATAGGCATGCCTTAGGCAATAAGGTAATTTAAAAATTATTTCCTGTCCAATTCCCACCCCCCCAACATACACATAAATTAGTTTCCAGAAAGCCTGGGGTGTACATATATTTAAAATAGGTTTACACTTCGAAGATATCAATGGATAAAGCAATAACCACTGTTGAGATCATATCACCTTGTCTATAGATTAGTTGTGATTGTACTATTTTTTATGCTAATTGGTGTCTGTTTGTCAATATGTTTTTGTACTTGTATTTAAAAAAAATAGGATATTTGAGATCCAAGCTAAGAAGGGAGAGATAAGGCTTATTTCATTTCATTCATTTCATTTCATTTCGTGTTTTGAGACAGGGTCTCACTATCTAGTCCAGGCTGGCCTTGCATTCACTATGTAGAGCAAGCTGGCCTCTAAACTCCCAATGATCCTCCTTCCTCAGCCTCTTGAGTGCTGGGATTACAGGTGTGCACCACCATGCCCAGACAAGATAAGGCATCTTTTAAAGGTAAAAATTCTTAGTATGGCAAAGAGATTTTCCAGAAAGTGTCCATTCCCTACCTTGCGTTAGCAAGTCCCTGATGCTTCTCACATCCTTTGGGAAGAGTCCAGGCAGCTGTTCCACTTGGCAAGTGTTATCTCTGAGATCTGAGATGGGATGGCGAGGAGAATTCGAATTTACTGGGTACTTATTAGAATGCTGGGCATCAGAGGGTGATACAAAAGAATGAAGTTCCTGCTCATGAAACTTGCAACTAGGGAAATCAAATACTCCTAAAAAAGGCTTTGAAACACAGACTAGTAGGAGTTAATCTATTATAAAGAAAATTGAGTGCCAATCTATTACTATTAGGAGAGAAAAGTGAAGTAAAGTTTCTAAGTTAATGAAAGATTAACCAACACATTGTCCCCAAAATGCTTATTTTCTCTTCTCCTGCCTGTTCTCTCTGCCCGCTGTATTAAAGAGAACTTTGGAAAGTTTAGGAATTATTGCCTTGGATGTAGGATCTCTACACCCATAGATTTCACAGAGCCATAGGTCATAGTTACTTTTACTTTTTCGGCACATGACTCAAAGAGCATAGAACTTTTCTTAATTTATTAAATTGGTTACTGCTGTATCTTAGGATATTTTGCCCTAAGTCTTATTAGCTAACAGTAAAAATGAAATATTTAGAAACTGAAAAGAAATCACATTTTAAATAAACAGCTACCAGAGAGTAGTGAAGTAGCGGCTCGACTTCGTATCGCCTTTTCCCTCAGCTCTCCCTCCCCACCCGAGAGCACCCTCATCTATTTGGAAGTGCCACCTTATAAACAAAGGCAACATTTTATGAGAGCTTATGAACTTGGGAATCTTAGATGCAGACACTACCAAAACCTTGGCAATACCTTCTTGTAAGGAAAACTGACAGTGAAAGGATTTTTAATGCTATTTATGTAAACAGAAGAACGCATCATAATCTGTCTCTCTGAGTTGAGTACTTTACAGACCTGCTTAGTGGCAAGACACATGGGATAGCCTCTGGAAAGTATTGCTATTAGATACTGTCTATACCCCTACCTGGTAGAAAAGACCCCAAATACTTTCTAGGCCTCTCTTTGGATTTGCCAAGATATTGGGCTAGAGAGGTACTTACCTTTCTTGTTGGAATCATAGGATGCAATGATTAGGCTGAAGACTAAGATGGTATCCATGTTAGCTTGAACGCATGAATTTAAACACTCACTGCAAAAACAGTTCACTGTTAATCTGCCATAGCACCCTGGAAGCCTTGTTTCTAGTTGCTTTTACTTGCCCTAGAAACAAGTTTCACCTTGGAAGAGGCTGGTTCCACCCTAATTATTTTTGCTTTATTTCCTGAAGACCCAAGACTAGAGCTGATTGGAGAAACAGCAAAATCTGCTTATTAATGATTGACTTAGAAGGTCTTCCCCTGACTTCGTTGCTGGCACAGGCATAAAGAACTATAATTACCTACTGTTTTCCTAGCAGAAAGGGTATAAACACCCAGTGACACGCTTTACGAATACTTGTAGGTAGACACGTAGTCATTTACATGCATGCTCACTGATACAGGCACATAGATGTACTCACCAATCTAAAGAGATATAGTGATTTCTATTAAGGAATGTAATTTCTAGAATAGAACAGGAACATAGGACTGAATGTGTCAGTGACTTATACTAGAGTGACAGTCAATAGAACTGGGTTCCAGTATGAACCCTGTTGTTAACCGTATCATCTTGAGAAAATTGCTTGGCTTCTGAGGAACTCAATTTTGTGTGCATTGAAAATCCCAAAAGATCTCTAGAATTCATTCATACTTATACACATGAACTCCCATGACCATGGCATGGTGGTATACACCTGTAGTTCCAGCTCTTGGGAGGCTGAGGCAGGTGGGTCACTGAGAGTTTGAGGACAGCATGGGCTTCACAGTGAGCTCAAGGCAAGTCTGAACTACATAGTGTTTCAAAAACAGACAAACAAACAAACACCATAAACTCATGAGCACAGACACAGGTACAGAGTTCATATTTTCCACTCCTGAGTAGTGAAAGGAGCATGGTTAGGAACATTCCTATGACTGGGACCAAGAAGTTTTAAGGAAGAGCTGAATACAGTAGGTGAATAATACTGTCTGCAGTTTGGGAAACTTCTCCTAGACAGATAATTGCTGTTGAAGACATTCCTAAGACTGTATCTTTTGTCGAAGAGTATACATCTGGTGTAACACTTTAATGACTTTTTCATGTAGCTAGGTGTAATATGAAGGAGAAAGGAATCTCTCAGATAATTGTCCAAGTCCAGAGCCTGTGAAGTCTTCCTATCCACTCTAAATATACTGTGTTAGAGCCAGCATGAGTTTAGCTATGGGTAGAGGTTTCTGGTAGCAGGAACTCTTGATAATAGTGACATAAAGGGAGTTCAAGGGACTGCCCATGAGCACGTCCATAAAATTTGAATCAAATCATAATTTAAATGCCACCCCATTTCCTGACACATAAAAACAAATCATACTGAACATCACAGAAGTCTTGGTGGGGAAAGGTAAAGCAGAGAGACGTCACTGAAGGACAGCATGCTTGCTGTCCGAAGTGTGGACAGAGGAGAGTAAATATTGGGCATGCAGCCCAGCAGCAAATCTTTATCGGTACCATTCCTTTGCTCTGCTACACTTGCCAGATTCTCTTAGTATAGAAGGTAGTTAGGGCAGAATGAAGGGCTCTAGTGTCCGCATGACTCTGGGGGACTGATACTAAACATGGAGCACAGTGACTCACAAATGCTGGGTAAGCACCCTAGGCCTGTGCTGCATCCACATGTTTTATTTTATTTAATGAGATAGGGTCTCACTCAGTTCGCTGGGCTGCCCTTGAAATTGTAGTCCTCTTGCCTCAGTCTCCCAAGCAGCTGGGATTAGAGGCATGTGCCACCAGGGCCTGCTGGGTATTATGATTTTTATTTGCTATTTCCTTAACACGATTATGTATTTTTCTGCTCCCTTCCAGTACTTACACCTTCCCTGCTGTTGTCCTGTCTAATGTCCGTAGATTAATTTCTAGATGTCACAGTGCAGTGCTGCCACCTTGCAGCAGAGGTAGGAGTGTATGTGAGGATATACTATTCTCTGTCACAAGGTGGCAGAGGAACTCACTTTGCTGGGCCTGTTGACACACACCTGAAATCCCAGCACTTAAGAGGCTGAGGCAGGAGGATCACCCTGAGTTTGAGGCTACACTCGGCTACATAGTGAGTTCAAGACCAGCCTGAACTACACAGTGGGACCCTGTCAAAAAAAAGAAACCCTGAAAACAACAACAACAAAACAACTCACTTTACTCAAAAAGGTGTGTTTGGCCAGAGATGAAGTCAAAGAATTTTTCTTTTATCAACTCTCTGACTCTTTTTATTTTATAACTTAGAAGCCCAAAAGTTAGCCTGCATATTGGAGCAGGCCATACTGTGGGATATAGAGAAGCAGGAGGGTTTCAGTTTTCAATTTACAAGTCAAAATATCTACTGGTAGTAGAATAAACTCAACTGTTTCCCAACTGGTAGACATCTAGGCTGTTCTTCTAAGTCTTCGATATATTTGTGGAGAAGAGGCTACCCCTTCCAATCTCCTTTCTCATCTCCCCCTTCCCAAAAACCCATTAAAGTTATGAGGAATAAAAGCTATAGCATAAGTGAATTTTATTATATTTAGAGATGTGGCCCCCATTTTGTTTTGTGGTACCAGTAATTGAACCCAGGGCCTCAGGCATGTTAGGTATGCATCAGGGTAAGTCTGCAGGAGGAGAATTTGACAGAAAGCCAGGAAGCCCACTGAGGTTCTAGATAAGCTCTGGTAACTGAATCACTTTGAGAAAGACACTTAACTTCTCTGGACAAGCCTTTCTTTCATTTTCTTTAATGATGCAGTTGGAAAAGATGATTTCTAAGGTTTCCTCCAGGTCTAAAATGATCTTACCTCCACACTGTGCTACTCTTCTTTTAAGGGTGTATTTTCTTTTATTTGTTTTATTTTTTAAAAAGTTTAAGGTAAAATGTACATACAGAAGAGTATATAAAACATAAATATACTTTATAAACGGTTGTATGTTTTATAAACAGTTATAATAATAATAGTAATGTACTATTGTGAATACCATAAAACCATCGTCCAAATTAAGAAACTGAACATTGTCAAAATCTTAGAAGCTCTTTATACCTCTGTCCCTCTGGTCATACCCTGTTCCTTCTCCCAATTATGACTTCTGTATGCTTTGTAAAAATAGTGATCTATCACTAAAACTATTCTGCTTAATTTTGCTGGCTTTTGAACATTATATAAGTTGAATCATACTTTATGTATTTTATTTTAATACTCTTTCTTTCCATTTTTTGTTTTGAGACAGGGTCTCCCCGTGTAGTAAGGTTGGCCTTGAACTCACTGCGTATCCCAGACTGGCCATGAACTCTCAGTCTTTCTGCCTCAGCCTCCCAAGTACTGGGATTAGAGATGTGGGCTACCACACCCAGTTTGTAGTACTTTTTTTTTGTTTTTTTGAGACAGGGTCTCACTATGCAGTTCAGGCTGGCCTTGAACTCACTTTATACTGTAGCCTCCATGCATGGCAATCCTCCTGCCTCAGCCTCCTGAGTGCTGGGATTATAGGTGTGCACCACCATGCCCAGCTGTATACATATTTATGAGATATAGTATAACATTTCAATATATGTATACAATGTGTAATTATCAGTTCTGGGCAACTGATATCTATCTATCTATGTATCTATCTATCTATCTATATCTTCAGACATTTATCAAAATCCTCTACTAGATTTTTTTTTTTTAGTGCTGGAGTCTGAGACCTTACACCTACAAGGCAAGTGCTCTGCCACTGATACATACTCCAGCCCCTCTACTAACTATTTTGAAATATTCAATTAATTATTGTGAACAGTGTTATCCTACTGTGCTATAGAACATTAGACATCATCTTCTTATCCATCTGTACCCCCACACCCATTAACCATCCTATCTATTCCTTCTTCCTTAGGCATTTTAAAAGTTTATTATGTACAACACCATAAATACACCTTGTTAACTACAACCCAGAAATGCTCTTTTTGTATTTCTCCTAGCCATTCACTATCAGGAGTAACTATTATCCAGATTCTTATTATCATAAGTGAGTTTTGACTATTTTTAAAATAAGAAATATACATTATATATGCTTGTGTCTGGCTTCCTTTCTTTCTTTGCTCAATAGTTTGTTAAATTCATCCCTGTTGCTTCATGTGCCAATTGTTTGTTCATTTTCATTGTTTTGTAATATTCCATCGCATGAAGTACCATAGTTTATCCATTCTTTTGCTGAGAGGCATTTGTGTTGTTTCCAGTTTGTGGCCATAATATTCTTGGAGCACATTTCAGATTCTGTAGGGTATAAATCCAGAAGTTGAAGCTGCCTGTAGGTTATGGGAGATATGTTCTGCTTGACTAATTAATTGCAAGCTATTATTTATTTACTTGCTAGTATTAGAGACTAAACTGAAGGCCTTTGCACTGAGCTATATGTCTAGCCCTTTTAAAGTGTTTTTTTTTAATTTTTAAAATTTATTTGTTGTTTTGTGGGATTAAGCCAAAGGACTTCACAATCATCCCCAGCTTTATTATTTAAAGATTGTTTGCGAGTTGTATAAAAATTTAAAATTTTTACTAGTGCATGTTTGCAGTTAATAATGATTACACCCATCATCCGGAGTTTGTACAGGTATATACCACATCTTAACTCTTTTTATGTTCCCACTCCCTCATCTCCTTTTTTAGTTTTTATTTTGAGATAGGGTCTTGGTATGTAACTAAGTTGCCCAGACTATGCTTTAACTTGTGATTCTCCTGCCTCAGCCTTCCAGTGTGTTAGAATTACAAGCATGTGCCACCATGCCCTGCTAATGGCAAATTGTTTTCTAAAAGGTTGAATCACTTATACTTCCATTGGCAGGATATAAAAATCTTGGTTTTCGCTGCGCGTGGTGTCACATGTCTGTAATTGCAGCACTTGGAAGGCTGAGGCAGGAGGATTGTTGTGAGTTTGAGATGAGCCTGGGCTACAAAGTGAGCTCAAGGCCAGCCTGAACTGCATAGGGAGACCCTGTCTCAAAAAGGCAAAAACAAAACCCCCAAATCTCGGTTGTTCCATATTCTTGCAAAAGGGGCCAAACAGCCTTTCCAGTGTGGCATGACAATGAGCCTGAGCAGGGCCAGGCACCCCCTCACACCGGCCAACCTTTGGTTAATCTCAGAAGTTCAGACCACATATTTGCTCCCTCCGCGTAAGGGTAAAGGATTCAGTTATCAGTTATTCAGTTATTACTAGGTCTACTAGTGATAGTAGTGCACACGTTCTACTATCCTGGTCATACTGATGTAAGAGGGTAAATGTAGTAATAGTACTTTCCTAGTCAAGTAAATATAGGGCATTTTGTTCTTGTACTGGACATTAGAAGGAAATGGGGACATGGAAAGAGGAAAGTGGTAGTTTCAATGTGCCTTTTGTGTTGTAAGCTTTGTTTGGAGCTTTATGTTTTCCTTATGTCATTTAATCCAAACTGCTACCTTACAAGGTAGGTTTCCTATTTCTTTTGAGACAGAATCTCACCATGTAGTTTAGGCTGGGCTTGAACTCACATGTAACCCAGCTGGCTTTGAACTCGTGGCAGTCCTCTTGCCTCAGCCTCCAGAGTACTGGGATTACAGGTGTGTGCCACCATGTCCAGCTGCTTTTATATCACATTTATGAATGAGGAAACTGAGATTCAGAAAGGGGATTTCTTGCTCAAGTTCATAGAGCAAATTAGTGACACAGCATGGCTTTAAAGTCTAGTCTATCTTATTAAAGAGTTCAAGCTCTTTTCAAGGCACAGTGAAGGCTATTCTTGAGGTATCTTTGGCTTAGAGAATCAATTTTCAGTTTTCTTTATATTCACCCCTAAAACTATGCCATTCAAGTGATATGGACACTGCATTTATTGATTTAAAATACAGTTTTTTCTCTTTTCTCTGAGTTTTGGTGGGCTTCATCCTCTTCAGTGCTGACGATTAAACCCAGGATCTTCAGCATACAAACAAGCTCTGTGCTACTAAGCTACATCTCCAGGCTTCCTTTCTTTCCCTCTGTTTTATTAATACAATTGGGTATACTGGCATAGTAGGTCATTGGTAAACAAGGATTGTGGGATGGCTTTTTACCTATAGGCATTCTCTCTCTCCTCTCTTTCTCTCCCTCCTTCCCTTCTTCCCTCTTTTTCTCTCTCATACTCAGTGAGAAGCTCAGATCTAAGATGCGGTGAGCACTCAAACTGTAACTAGAGACTGGAGTGTTCGGGATTGGATAATAAAGGGGAGGTACTACTGAAATGCCATGTGAAAACCCAAGTAACCCTTGCAAAAACCCTGATGTCCATGTGAAAGCCTTGTGGGCAGTAACCAATATAAACACTGTTCTTCATTATCTTCATTATGCAACCCTATCTTGCACCATCACACCAGACATGAAGTGGTCTGCCTGAGGGCATTTTCTGACCTTATGGTGTGAAGTTCTCTCAGACACTTAACCCAGGGTAAACTTGAGTGGTTGACCTGAACAAGGGGACATTTTGTTCAGATAAGGCCTTTTCATTTTTTCCTTGTATCTTATAACTGGGGCCACATTTCTTGGGAAGGCACTGACTTTCTTGATGAATTATATCTGTAAAGCAGCTAAATATCCTACTGGAGGCTTTGCCTCCTGAAGGCAGTATGGAGGCTAATAAGCAGAGACCAGGAGAAGAGCAACCTTTCAGGTACAGAAATAATCTTTATTTCAGTCAATGAAGTATTTGTAGTATCTATACCTTGTCTTACTCTAAGAGCTATAAAGAAGGGTGCTAAAGTAAAAGAACTATTCTATGCATTCAAATTAGTTAAAATTTATCTGAGCAGCTAAAACCAATACACACACACACACACACACACACACACACACACACAATTACAATGTACTTAAATGCTGGCCTGTGTGATAACAACCATGTAACTGTAAGAAATCAGAGAAACCAGGGAGACTGGGAGCATTCTGGGAAGCTGAAGCAGGAATATAAAAAATTTCTCAGCTTAGCCAGACCCTGTCTCAAAAGATAGAGGGTAGGGCCAAGGATATAGCTCAGTCGCACAAGCGCCTGCCTGGCAAGCATAAGGTCCTGAGTTCGGTTCCCTGTACTCCCCCCCCCCCGCCAAAAAAAAAGGACTAAAAAAGAAAACACAGAGGGTAGGGCAGGATGTAGCTCAGTGTGAAGACACTGGGTTCAAACTTTAGTGTGGGGGGAGAGAAGGAAAATATCAGTGGAAGCCGGAGAAGAGGGACTTTCTTTGAGTAAATGGGACTTCCAAGAACCAGAAAGAGAACAGGAGGAAGTAAGGATAAATCTGCCAGATTAAGCAAAGGTGTAAGTACTGGAAGATAGATAGTATGTGTGAACTGGGGGTCAGTGGGAAATACCATCCCAGTATTTTCTCTGTCCTTTCCTAAAGGCCTTGCTACTTACAAAGTTTGGAACTATGGTCAGACAGCCATTAGAATAAGGTTCTTCACAGTTCCATTTCTAGAACAGGGACGGGCAGGTTTTGGCATGTAACAATAATCCAGCACCTAGGGGTTGTTGAGTACTGTCTTAAAGACACACAACTCTTTGCCTTTTTTTCTGCTCAGTGTCTTAATATTTGATGGTAACATTAGAGCCTTTGTAAGTGGTTTTGGAAGTGGTAAGGAAGGATGAATTAGGGTTCTTTCATAACTATCTTTATATCAGAAATATGTTGAATGTTGGTCCTGACTGCATCCAACATAATGTAAAAACATTATCCTGTGTCTTCATCCACTTTAGTGACTGGATCTGGCATCACGTGGTTTTAAGCTCTTCCTCAAAGTCAAAATGACCATGAAAGTTAAATTGAATTGATTCAGGACATTGAAGCAGCCACAAAAGCACAATTAAAGACCCAAAAGAGCGCTTGTGGAACTGCTTACTAAAGTGGCAAGAACAATGGCATAAAGGCATTCAAAGTGAGGGGGAGTATTTTGGGAGGATTAATGGAAATATGTCTACTGTAATAAAATGTTTAAAATTTAAATGCACACCATATTTTTTGAGTACACATTGTACATCCCCTTTTAATTTTTATGTTTTTTGTACAGGCATTGAATGTTTTGATCCTTCTGCCCCAGCCTCCTGAGTAGGTGGGATCACCTGTATGCCACAGGCCAGGTTTTAATGAGTTACACCAAACATCATATTAAGGGCCTGGGATGCATCTCAGCAGCACAGCTTCTGCCTGGCAAGGACGAGGGCCTGAGTTCGATTCCTGGCATACACACACACAAAATCTTGTTAAACCAAAGAAGTCTTGCTTAATTCATTTTTTTCAAAGTTCTGAACTTCCCACCTTTGTCCAACTAACATTTAACCCAGTGACTCAATACTGTAATACATGGGTTACCATTTTATGAAATTTGTATCTTCTTTCCAAGTTTCCCTGTTTCCAAATCCCTATTATTTCAAAAGTGGATGAAATCACACATACTCTCTTGGGAAAGCCACGACCTAATGGTAGTCTGAGATTTCCTAGATAAATATATTCCTTCCTGCCTGGGCAGGAGGATAGATTGCCCGCCCAATAACTTCTTCCCTGAGGTGTATAGTTCATTCCGTGCCCTCTGGCATGAAACTTCCCAAAATGTCATCCACCGCATTTCTCTGGCTTTCATCACAAGCTTGTGTAAAAATTAAGAAAATATTCTGTGTGCTTTATTAAGTACCTGCCAGGTGCTGGAACTCACTCCATTCTTAGCAGTTGCAACTTGCTGCAATTTTTGTGCCCTTGTCCAACGGTTGTATTTTGTTGGAAGTCCTTCCAGTTACTATTAATTTTCAACACAGCCACCATGACAGTCTTCCCCTTCAGGTAACTGACAAAATTAGGGAAATTCGCTGGCTTCACCTCAAAGGCTTGCCGTACCCTGATGAGTTGTGGAAAGCACTTTCCAACTTAAGTGAGAAGCTCACTGACGCCTAATTTTCTGCTCGGAGCAAGCAGAAAGACTGCTCTTGGTACCCTGCCGGTCTCACCTCTGCCTTACTGCGTGTTCCCTTCGGTACTGCTGAGTCCTACACCTTCAGCTTATTGGGGTGGGCTGCTCTGGGGTTGAGGAGCGAAGCAAAGAAGGGGCCTGCTCACGGAGTTCCAGAAGAGGGATTAATTAGCTGCACTAAGCTGGACTCCAACCTGTGTGACCGGAGCTATAGCGACCACAGCTCTCACGCGTTGGCGTCTTTCCGTGCTTGCCTTGGTTTCTGGGTTCCCTTCCCCGCGCCACAAGCTCGGCGTTTGTGGCAGCCCTGGCGTTTGTGGGGCCATTTCCTCTACTTTCCTCTCCGCCAGGAGGGGGAGCCAGCGGGCTGGTCCCACATGCGCCCAGGCTGAGGGGTCGCCGCTGACTCCCGGGACCCGCCCGCTCTCAGACCTCTCGGCCGGGAATGGCAGAGCGACGCTCGGACCATCGGCATCGCCTCACGTCGCCCCGCCCTGCCCGTCCTGCCATTGGCTGCAGCGGGCCCGCGCCTCGTCCCCTCCCCCGGCCGCCCCGACCGCGCCGCGGCCCCGAGCCGGGTCGGAGGTGAATGACCCAGAGTAACCCCGGACATAGTCGCCCCATGGGGTTCGGCGGCTGAGGTGGGAGCGGAGGCGGGCCGGGGGCGGGCCGGCTCCTGGGAAGCCCCGCCCCGCCCCGTGTGCCGGCTGGCCTGCTGCAGCGCGCCCGTCAGCCATCGCCCGCCCAGCTGCCGGCCTCGCCGCCCGCTCAGCACGCCTCCAAGCAGGGGCTCCGGGACCGCCGGACCGCGGACGCCGCCAGCCTGAGGTGAGGGGAGGGCCGCCCTGCAGCCCTGGGTCCCGAAGCTGGAGACGCTGGGGCAGGGGAGGGGCGGTGGTCACCAGGCGGCCGCGTCCCAGCCTCCACTCGCACGCGGCCGGGCTCCATCCCGTAGAGACCCGTCGAGGCTGGGCAGCCCAGCCCTCTCCTCAGCTTTCTCTGCCCAGGGTCTTTGAGGTCCTTTCCCGGGAACCGTGGAGGACTCCGGAGCCTCGGAGATGGCGGCCCGGGCCCTGGAACTGGGAGGCGTACTGCCCGGGGCCCTGTGGAGGGACGGGGATGTCCGCCTGGACCAAGCAGGGCTCGTGCCTCTACTCTGCTGAGTGCGGTCGGTCGTGCTGTGTTAGGCCGACCTGGACAGATTGCTGCCGTAACCCACTCCGGTGCGACTCGGGCCTGGGAGCGCGAGAGGACCACGTGGGAGGAGGGTGTGCAGGGCTGGGTCTGCTTGCATTGAAAGTCTCTTGCGGAATGAAGTGTGGGGTGCAGAGAATCTTGCTGGTGCTCTCACTGTGTCTTTGTATCGTGGTGAAAGGGGGCCAAGCAGGTTGTCCTATGCCGGGTTCTGCTCGCAGGATTTTAGGTCTTCTGCGGGGATGTAGTAAACGCTAGCCTGTTGATACTCTCTCCTTCGCGACTGCCTGCCTGGTTCGGGGCAGCATTTGGAGATAAGTCGGAGTAAGGAGATGGGAGCGGAAAGATTTCAGAGGAAATCTGTAGGGAGGGGTCTGCCCAGACCCAGGCCAACATTATTATTGGAGTTGAATAGAGGCAAGTGGATGTTTGAAATCCCCTCTAGAAATCAGGGACTTAACATAGGCCTTGTGGGTTTTGTAGATGTGTACAAGAATATAATTGAACGGGTAGGCAAAATACTTTAATTTCAACTTTTTGTTTTGAGCTTTAAGACTGAAATCAAATGAGTCTAGGAGTTATTGCTTCAATAAATTTCACTGTATGCAAGATAAACCTAATAATCTTGTCTTCAGTCTCAGAAGTTGGTTTTCCTTGAATTTTTTTTTTCTCGTTTCTTTTCCTAATCCCATGGCTCAGATTGAGGGTGTTTTTTTTCTTTCGTTATATACCGTAGTTTCTTCTCTCTTGAGGGGTTCAAATACTCAAATGTGTCTTATCTTGCTTCATAATGGGGATGCCTTAGACCTCTGTGTTGCGATTTCTCTGTAGCAGGACCACCTTTAGCAGAGTTCAGATTGGAGCCTGCTTGCTACAAACTAGCAAGTCTTCCCACTTCTCTTGGTTCAGTTTATTTTTACTATTTAATGCATGGCAGGAGGACCGTCGTTAACCCAAGAATAATTAATATTGTAAGGAAGGTACATGAAAGGTGTCACAAGTAATTTATTTATTGATGTTGTAGAAGTGTCCTTTGATTTACTAGTGCAGAGTGCGTCAGTCATAAGAGTGAACTGTTTTTCCGCTCTCTTGGCTTTTCTCACAGTAGCCCAACCAGTGTCCCCCAGGGTGTACTTTTGTCTTGCTCTTTCCTTTTTTACTTAACCCAAGCTCTCCCTGCAGTTTTTCCCTCACTCTTCACTTAATTTACTTTTTCAAATAAACTTTGTCACCGAAGATTAAATTGTTTTGAAATGGAAGGGAAAGTTGGGAAGTGATAGCATTTTGCTTAATGACTATACTTCAATGACTGGGTAATGTCAAAGACCTGGGATTGTGAAAGCCAGCCAGCCTCAGAGAACTCTCATTTGATGTTGTCTTCTCTGAAGTGTTGCACGAACAGGTTCAGGTGTGGAACACTAAGCAACACACTACAGCATTTCCTTTTCAGTTAATGACTAGGGAAAAAATTTTTTTTTTTTTAACTTATCTTTTAGACTGGTTTGACAGGTCTGAGGCTAGTGTTTTTTTTTTGTTTTTTTTTTTTAAATTAAAAATATCCCTCCACCACACCTTTTTTGGACAACTAACATGCTAGTAGTAGTCTCGAAAGAAAGAAATAGAAATAAAAATTGTAGAACCATACATTGGAAATTAGGATTTCCACTTGGGAAGGAGAGAATCTTTTGGCAGTTGAGAAGAAAAAGTTGATATATTATTATACTGTGTTCTTAAAGATTAATAATTATAGAAGCTATGTGTCAAGGTATCTTTCCACACCTTTAAAACTTGATATTATGAAAACTTTAAGATTATGAAGCCACTACAGGGTGGCTAAAAAAGTTTTTTTATAACTATTGAGGTGACTACCACTTTCAAATAGTTTTCATTGATCTTCCACCTTAACAGGTTATGGCTTAGCTAGCTTTTGTTTGTTGCTTAATTTTTACAAAATTCAAGTATTTGCCACTTTGCTTGAATCTAATGGACTGTTTCCAGATGATAGTAAATAGATAGGAAACTATCACAAATAGTATTACAAGAATTTTGCCCTTGTATAAAGGCTATACATTTGATTGAGCATAAATTCTTTCAAGTTCAGCCAATTAATCTTAGTTAAGTATGCTGTAATGATTCAGTTTATTACCAGTTTGTTGCATATTCAAGCTATTAAGCCATCTAGTCTCAGAATGTTTAAGGAGGCAATTGAGAAGAAGCTTCAATAATAAGTAATCTTAACCACCCTACATTAAAGTTGGTAGCCCCAGCTGATCCCAGCTTTCAAATAATGTTATTTGGGACTTAAGTTCATTGCATCTTTTCAGCATGCCTACTCTCATCTTTTTTTTTTTTTTTTTTTTTGAGACACCATCTCTCTGTGTAGTTCAGCCTGGGCTTGAACTCACTGTGTAGCCAAGGGCGGCCTCAAACTCATGGCAATCCTCTTGCCTCACCTACTTGACTGCTGAGATTACAGGTATGTACCACCATGCCCACCCACTCATCCTTCTTTTTTCTTTCCTTTTCCTGTGATGCTGGGGATCCAACCAGGGGACTTTCACATGCTAGGCAATCACTCTACCACTGAGCTACATTCTCAGTTGCCCTCATCTTTTAAAATTTTTTTATTTATGTGTTTTTTTGAGACAGGCTCTCTCTATAGAGTCCAAGCTTCCCTTGAACTCATTATGTAGTCTAGGGTGGCCAGGAACTCACAACCACCCTCCTGCCTTAGCCTCCTGACTGCTGGGATTACATGCATGTGCCATCACACCCTGCTTCCCCTCATCTTTTTTAATATAAGGAACTACCATAAATAATATTTACCATCCCATGACATCAGGAGTTTAAATTGTTATGAGCTACACTAGTTCATGAAGTAATCATCCTAGATAGAAAAAGCTTGTATAAATGATTTTCTTCTTTAAAATGATAAAATAAAGTTTGAATATTCTGAATGAACTCGCAAAGTTTGAAAAATAGTTTTGGGGAAGATATTTTAAGGATAAAAGGCCTTATTTATGCATACTTAGCTATACCCCATGATAGAATAGAATCACTAAAGAAGTTCCTTAAAAATTATTGTATTTTTGTACACAACTTTCAAATCTGTCTTTAGGGCATCGTATTACAGTGACATACCCATGTTTATAGCAACATAATTCATAATAGCTAAATCTTGGAAGTGGTCTATATACCCATCAACAGATAATGGGATAAAGAAAATATGTTATTTACACACAATAGAGTACTCTGTCATAAAGAAAGATAAACTTTGTAGGAGCATGAATGCATCTTAAAACCATAATGTTAAGTGAAATAAGCCAGACTTGCACACTTAAATATCATGGTTTCTCTTACATGACAAGCCAAAAGTATAAAGAGCAAAATAGCTGGACGGGTGCCACATGCCTGTAGTCCCAGCACTTGGAAGGCTGACAGGAGGATTTTGATGAGTTTGAGGCTAGTCTGAACTACATAGTGAGACCCTGTCTCAAAAAAACAAAACCAGGGCTGGGGATATAGCTCAGTGGCATAAGGGCTTGCCTGGCAAGCCTGAGGTCATGAGTTTGATTCTTGGTACCAAAAAACCAAAAAAACCAAAAAACCAAAACCAAAACCAAAAACACCCCCCAAAACAAAAGATAATAGGAAGTAGGAAAACGGGTCTTTCTCAAATGGGAGTGGGGATGGAGTAGAGGGGAAAGAGATAAAAAAGGAATTAAGATGTGTTACCTGACTAGTATGAAAGCACACCCTGTGGTCCCAGCACTCAGGAGGCTGAGATAGGAGGATTGCTGTGAGTTTGAGGCTACATAGTGAATTCAAAGCTGGCCTGCACTGCATAGTGAGACCCTGTCTCAAAAAGAAAAACAGATGTGTTATGGGACACGTACCAACTCCACACAATGAATGTAAACATGTACTAATTAATTTTTAAAAAATCTACTTTTAGTCATTCAGATTTGCATACATGTATGTGTATGTATTTGCACACACCAAGTTGGAATATAGTAGGTTGATAAGAGCTTGACAAAGTCTTTCCTAATATCAGTACATTAGCACCAACATAATGATGGATAGCTGGTTGTGTTTTATGTTTCAACATTTAATGAAATTCCTGGCCCAGGCAAAACAAATTGTTTAATTTTTTTTTAATTCTATCTCATACAATACAATACATTTAGCACTAGAAAGTATATAAGGAACTTGCTAGTTCAGTTTTCCGCTTAATAATATTTTTTATCTGATATTTCTATTGAACGCTTCTAGCTGTATGATGTTACCATCTGACTTAATGCATTATGGATCAAGTAATATGTGCATGTGTGCGTGTGTGTGTGTGTGTGTGTGTGTGTATGCACATGTGTGCTGGAGATTGAACACAGGACCTCATGCGTACTAAGCACATACTTTACCACTTAATTGTTCTCTGAGCCAGGAGTTTTTCATTACTTTCAATTTAAAACTACCTAAGCTATGTAGGCTATTGTAACTCCAAAAGGATTAAGGATAACTGCTTTAAACTGTAAATGTCTCCAGCTCAAGATCTCTACCTGTTAACTGGCTTTATCACATCCAGATGACTTGGAGACCCCCTGAAAAGAATTTCTTTGAAGAAATACTGTTCAATTTTGGGGGGTCAGAGTCTCACTGTGTAGTTCAGGCTGGCCTTGAACTCATTGTATCTCTGGCTGACCTCAAACTCAGATATCTTTCTGTCTCAGCCTTCCAAGTGCTGGGATTATAGGTGTGTACTATCATGCTCAGCTTCTTTAAAGAATGTCTTATCCTTGAGATTCTTTGGAAGGTAACCAATACACCTGAATCATAGATCTGACTTTCTTTGAATATTGGTCTATAACATAAAATTTTGAGCATCAAGAATTGATTTATAACACCAGAGATTTTAACTTTTTTTTCTTTTGATACCAGGAATTGAGCTCATGACCTCACACTTGCTAGGCAGATGCTGTGCCACTGAGCTATACCCCTGGCTTTTTTTTGGCTTTATGAGACAGGGTCTCCTATGTAGTATAGACTGGCCTGGAGCTTGTGATCCTCCTGTCCCAGTCTCCTGAGTGCTGGGATTACAGCATGCATCATCATGCCTGGCTATATTAGAGCTCTTGAATTTACAAAATTGCTTTTGTGAGGTCTCCAATTTTTCCAGAGAATAGTATTTGAAATACACAGTTGGCTTATGTCTCCTAGCTTGGTAACTCAAGTAATTTGGATTCTGATGAGATAGCCTTTAAAGCCTAGTGTTTAGGTGGCGTTGTGAGATGTTGGGGTGGTGGGGCTAAGACAGTTGGAAGATAGAATAACTTTTCCCAGTTTTGTTGAGGAGGTAACTCATAGTCAATTGCACAGTAAAACATATACAGTAATACTAATAAATAGGTGAATAATATTTCGGTTATCTAAAGGCTCGGGCAGATTAAAATAAAGTGTTAGAGTCGCATGGATTAATTTGGGAAAACCTTTTTATTAAATTTATTTAAAATCATCAGTTGATAATACATAAGCAACACATCCATATTGTTCAACAATATAAAACAATATATCACATTCTCCCTCATAATTTTGTCATACATTTGCCTAGTTCCCCATACCAGAAACAACCTGTATTACTAGTTTCTTAATAACTATCAGATATATTAATTTACATTTAATGTTATTGATTTCTTAATAACTTACTGAGATTTTCTGCATCATTTTTCAGGATTTTGGTAGTTGTTACTTTTCTCTCTCTCTCTCTTTTGTTTTTTTGAGACAAGGTCTCACTATGTAGCCCCAGCTGGCCTCTAACTCAAGGGGGATCCTCCTGCCTCAGCCTCCCAAATGTTGGGATTATAGGCAAGCGTCACCATTCTCAGCTCAGTTGTTTCTTTTTTTGAGGCAAGGTTTTACTTTATGAGACAGAGTCTCCTAAAGGTTTTACTCTGTAGTCCAGGCTGGTATTGAATTCATGATCCTTCTGCCTCAGCCTCCCGAGTAACTCGGATTACACATGTGCACCACCACATAAAGCAGATTTTATGCCTTTTCAAGAAGATGTGTATGTATAACTCCCTACCTCCATTGCACAAATTGTATAGTTTCACAAAGTTGTTTACAAAATACCCTCAGTTCTTAGGCCCTCGTACTTTTTTTTAGTTCATGTATTTGTTATATATCTTTTTTGTCTGTAAACAGACTGTTTTGCTACATCTTGATTTTTCACTGTTGTCTATTAATGTTCTTTTATGGAAAATGAGGATTTGACTCTCTTTCTACTGCTTACCCTCACTATTCAGTTTTAGCTTTCCTATCTCCGCCATCTAACTCTAGTTAACTGAGTTATGTCATAACCTTGGTAATACCAGTAACTTGAGTAGGAATGTGTAAATGCTATATAGGATTTAGTTGTATGATATCCCATGATTACTTTTCTTTGCTTATGATTACTTCTCTAGAATGAATAATCATCTTTGTTTTTATTTGTTAGCATTCTATGTATTTATCATTTACTCTTTACCAGGTTCCTAACTCTCTCAGAACATTGATATGGAAAAGATATATATATGTATATATACATATATTATACACACACATGTATATACACACACACACACACACACACACACACACACACACACACACATATATTTTTTTTTTGGTCCATTTTGAGGTAAGGTCTGGCTATGTAGTTCGGGCTGACCTTGAACTCACCATGTAGCCTAAGCTGTAATCCCAGCATATAATCCAGGGATTATAGATGTGTGCTTCTTTAAAAATTTCTTGAAAGATGCACAAGCTTGCATCATCCTTGGAAATCCTTGGAGCCATCCTCCTGTTTCAGCCTCCCAAGTGCTGGGATTATAGACATGTGCTACCATGCCTGGTTGGACCAAATATATTATCTTTGTCTTCTATAAAATCTTTGTCACACTCTTGTGCTTGCTTTCTTCATTGGGTACTTAGCTGTCACCTTGCACTCACTCCCGGTCATCATCCCAGAGGTTCTCTCTACCTCTCTTACGTTGTGGAGATTATTTCCCCTATATTCCACATTCTTGATTTATTCCCTCTTTTTGGTGGAGTATATCTTCTAGTGGCATTCTGAGAAAGACTACATGGGAGGTAAAAATGTTTTTAACTTATTCTGAAAGTGTTTAACCATACAAAGAGTAACATAATCAGTGTCATGTAACCTTGACCAAGATACATCAATTTTAACATTTTATGTTAACATTTTGCCACATTTGCTTCACTGCTTTTGTGTGTACATTTATATGTTTTTCTGAATCATTTCAAAGTTGAAAATGATACTTCACCTGTAAATACTTCGGTTTTTCACCTTATTATTATCACTATACTTCCAAAATTTAACATTCATACAATATCTAATGTACAGTTTCCTTACTTGTCCCAATATCCTTTAACACTGTGGGTATTTCAGTTCATGATATAGTAGAGAATCATGCTTTACATTTAATTCCCAAGTGTCTTTAATTTTATTTATTTATTTATTTTTGTCTTTTTGAGACAGGGTCTCACTATATAGTTCAGGCAGGTCTTGAACTTACTTTGTAGTCCAGACTGGCCTCAAACTTGCAATGATCCTCCAGCCTCAGCTTCCCAAGTGCTAGGCCCCAGTCCCTCAGAGTGCTGGGATTACCAGCCTCTAACACCAGGCAGGGCATGAAAGATCTGTAGTTCTGTTTTTTGGTTGGGTCTTTCTTTGGTTTTGATATCAGGATAATACTTGCCTCCAGGAATGAGTTGGGGAGAATTCCTTCCCTTTCAATTTCATTAAAGAGTTTGAGAAGAGTTGGTATTAAATCTTCTCTAAATTTCTTGTAGAATTCAGCTGTGAATCCATCAGAACCTGGGCTTTTCTTTGTTGGTAAGTTTTTAATTACTTTTTAATCCCATTAACTGAGATTGGGTTATTCAGAATTTTTGTATCTTCTTGATTCAGCTTTGGTAATTCATATGTATCTAGGAATCTGTCCATTTCTTCTGTTTTCCAGCCTATGAGAGTAAAGATTTTTGAAGTAGATATTGATGGCCTTCTGAATTTCCACAGGATCTATAGTGATTTCACCCTTTTCATTTCTCAATGCATGAATTTGAGTCTTTCTTTCTTTCTTTCTTTCTTTCTTTCTTTCTTTCTTTCTTTCTTTTGATAAGATTAGCTAAGGGTTTATCAATTTTATTTATTCTTTCAAAGAACCAACTTTTTGGTTTATTCTTTGTTTTTTTTTTAGTCTCTGTTAATTTCTGCTCTGATCTTTATAATTTGTCCATTTTATGTGCTCTGGGCTTGTCTTGCTTTTCTTTTTCTGTAAGCTCGAAGGGAAACATTAGGTTATTTGTGCTGTTTTCTTGATGTGAGAATTCACTACTATAGATTTCCCTCTTAGGATTTCTTTCATCGTGTCCCATAAGTTCTGGTATGTTGTAGCTGCATTCTTGTTTAGTTGTAGATATGGTGTAATTTCTTCTTTAATTTTATCCATTACTATTGGCTGTTTGGGCGAATGTTACATAATTTTTATATATTTGTGGATTTTTTGTGGTTTCTTTTGCCATTGATTTCCAGTTTCATTGCACTCTGGTTGGATAATATGCATGGGGTAATTCCAGTTCCTTTGCATTTACTTAAGCATGTTCTGTGGGCTAGTATATGGTCTTTTTTAGAGAATATCCCATGTATAGCTGAGAAGAATATGTATTTTGATGATATTAGGTGGAAGACTGAAAACCTCTGATATGTTTATTTGTTCACAGGTTTGGTTCAATTCTGGTATTTCTTTCTTTTCCTTTTTTTTCTTGAGATAAAGTCTTACTGTGTAGTTCAGGCTGGTCTTGGGTTCACTATGTAGCCCAGGCTGGCCTTGAACTCATGGCAATCCTCCTGCCTCAGCCTCCCAAGTGCTGAGATTACAGTCATATGCCACCACGCCTGGCCAGTTCTGATATTTCTTTGCTGATTTTTTTTCTTTGCTGATTTTTTTGTCCAGTTGATCTATCTTCATGTAAGAATGGGATATTTAAAGAGTTCCTGTTACAATTATACTATGGCTTATTTGATTTTTCATGTCTCTTAATATTGTCATATAGTTGAGTGCACCTATGTTTGATGCATACATATTTACGATTTTTTTTTTTTTTTTTTTTTTTGGCGGTACTGGGGATTGAACTCAGGACCCTGTGCCTGCTAGACAGGTGCTTATTCCACTGAGCTATATCCCCAGCCTCCCATATTTACGATTGTTATCTCTTCCTCTTTAAATTTTCCCATAACAAGTATGTAGTAAGTGTCTTTATCTCTTTAGATCATTCTTAGCTTGAAGTTCACATTGTATGCAAACAGAATACCTATTTCTGCTTTTTTCTGGGTTCCTTTTGCATGGAAGATTGTTTTCCTTCCTTTGACTTTCAGTCTATAAATTTCTCTTTGAGTTAGGTTTGTTTCTTGTATACAGCATATTGTTGGATCTTGTTTCTTTTTTTTTTTTTTTTTTTTTAAAGACAGCAGAATGGAGACATATGAACCAGAATAAGCCATAAACAATACAGAAAATACAAAATTGTACAGAATATAGTAGGGAATTATCACTGGATGTTGTATTACATAATGTTATCTTCACATTAGTTAACCCAAAAACATTAAAGGAAATACCAAATTATAGAGAAGATAGTAGGGAATTTGCACTGGATGCTGTATAATATAAAGTTATCTTCACTTCTGTTAATACAAAAACGATTGAGGAAATACAGAATTATAGAGAACATAGAAGGGAATTAGCCCTGGATGCTGTCCTACATAAGGTTACCTTCACCATTGTTACTCAGTTACACAGAAGATGGCCCATTTGATCATTCAATTTTTCTCCTCCCTCATCTCCATTGCCTTACCACTCAATCAGTCATCTTCCCTGTGATAATAACTATACTCCTGGGTTTATCTGTACTCCTGGACTCTCGTCTTGGGAAGAGATATAGCTGCCTCAGATATAGCAGCTGCGGGCCCACTGGAGCAGCTGGGGGCCCACAGCGGAGTAGCCGTGGGGCACGCGCCCCTATTGGTGCACCCTCGGTGACCCATTTGGCTCTGTCCCGTTGCCTTGATACCAGAGGCCCTTCTCCTCCCACTTCCTCCTGATCTCCAGCATTACTGTTCCCCACCCCTTGCAGCTGGGCACCAGACGAACTTACGATGCTTGGTATAAGGGCTTGAAATTGCCCTGGCCCATTCTCACTGTGTTAGTTCAGGGTATGAACTGAGTCTAAAGATTAGTTCTAGAATAGAGTTGGAGGATTTTTCTTGGGTCTGCTGTATGGAGTATGTTGTTGTTTTACAGACTCCCAGTCTGCTGCTTTTCATCTAATCTGTCGCTATGGGTTCATGCAAGGTTCATATGTGCTAGCTGTAAGGAGACCCTCTTGGTGCTCACATTGGTAGTCCGGGGTGAGTCCTGAAGTCCGTGGGTTTGTCCCATTGTTGCCAGGAACAGGAGGTGCTTGCCCAAGCCGCTGAGACTCAAGGTGCTCCCAGAGAGAGTTCAGGGTGGGAGCTGAGTCCCGGCAACCCAGCTCATGCCTCCTGCCTGATGTCGGAGTGAGAAGGGCATGGAGCCATGCAGTCCACCTCCATCTGCATCTCCCTCCAGTTGCGGTGCTGGAACCCCCATCTGCTCCTCGGCCAGATCCCTGGGAGCCACCGGGGCTTACCGCCGAGGTTCCCCACTGCTCTCCACCGGTAGCCGCTCACCCAGCAGAGAGGCAGGGGACCACTGCCTTGAGGCAGGTGCAGAACCGGGCGTGGTGGGCTGTGTACTAGTTGCATTGATTCTCTCCGGGCACTGATTAGGAAGGTTGCCGCAGGGTGGGGACTCTGCCCCAGTGGCTGTCATAATTTCTCATCCTCACCCTGGGTTTGACAACTGCTTCCAACGGCTACTGCCTCTTTTTCTTGCTGCGCCCTCCCCTCTCTGGTCCTGGACCAGCTCTCGGAACTCTGCTCTCCCCTGGCCGAGTCGGGAGGCTTCCGTGAGCGTGGGTCTCAGAAGCTGAAGCTGCATATGCCGGAACGAGGGCGTGGGCCAAGGGTGTGCTTGGAGCTGCGACCTCCTCCCTCTCCGTCTCCTCTCCCTCCAACTGCGCCATGGCAGATCTCCAATCCCCTCCTCCAGAGGAGGTTTTGCTTAGTCTTTCCGAGGGTTTCAGTTCCCATTTCAGATCCTTCTCAAGTTCAGGATACCTACCTCTTTCCTTTCTATCCTTCACATGTTGCTATATTCCTATATTCCTTTGTCTGAGTGGCATTCCTCCAGGAGGTTCTCTCTCTGCTGCCTACCCAGTCGCCATCTTGAAGTCCTCTGGACTGCTGCTTTTCATCTAATTTGTTGCTATGGGTTCATACAAGGTTCATATATGCAACCAGTATGGAGACACTCTTGTTGCTCGTATTAGTAGTTTGGGGTGAGTCCTGAAGCCCGTGGATTCATCCCATTGCTGTCGGGAACAGGTGGTGATTGCGCAGGGCGCCGAGGCTCAAGGTGCTCACAGAGGGCGTTCGGGGTGGGAGCTGAAGCCCAGTAACTCAGTTCGTGCTTCCTGCTTGATGTTGGAGTGAGA